>SJYC01081535.1:0-17208 GCA_006408675.1 Madoqua kirkii | reverse complement strand
AAAACCACCACAATATTGTAAAGTAATTAGCCTCCAATTAAAATAAATAAATTAAAAAAAATAAAATCAATCTGTTTCTTTTCACTTTTTCAAATGTAGCTACTAGACAATTTTAAATTACACATGTGGCCAACATGATATTACTGTTGGCCAATGCTGCTATAGACCACAAAGGAAGCAGGGTAGTGCTAAATTTCAATTTATTTTTGTCTTACAGTTAGAACCTAAATGTTGAAAGCAATATATCTTCTTTCAACCTTCTCTAGGGAAAGCAACTGATGACACAAAATTGAGATTTCAAATCAAGAGGTTGTTACTTAGGGACGTGTACAACTAAATTCTCCACTGGAAAGCAGGAACATATATATATATATATGGCAACTTGTGTTCTTACAAGGCACTTTCATAAAGCATTATTTCACTGAGCCATCAATCAGAATCGTGAAAGAGGAATATTATTCCCATTCTTCCAAGAAAGAAATCGAGCCTAATGAAAATTTACCTGTTACACTGGCCCCCAGCTAATAAGTGATGGGTAAGAACCTGAGCCAGGTCTATGTGCCACAGCGTCCAGGGCTGCCCTGAGCTTATCGTGGCTCAGGTTTAATGATTTAATCAAGCTCACTCTACTTCCTGAGTTCTTTTATATCTAATTCTTTCCAAATTTCAGAGATCCCAGAATTCTTTTCACCTGGAAATTTTATTCCCTTGCCACTCTGAACCTATTTTTATTATTTTTTATTTTTTAACTGTGTACACAGAGGAGTGTGTATCCTACCTACCCAGCTGAGAAAGGACTTTATCCTGTGTTAAACTCCTGCTCAGCTAGAGGCATACCTGGTACCAGACAAAGACACTACCAAAAGTCAAACTACAGACCAATATCTTTGATGATATAGATGCAAAAACTCAACAAAACATTAACAAACTGAATCCAGCAACACATTAAAAAAAATCATATACCACAATCAAGTTAGTTCATCCCAGGGTCAAAAAGATAGTTCAGCATACACAAATCAATATGATACAGCACATCAACAAATGAAAAGAACAACCATATGATCAACTCAACATGCAGAAAAAGCATTTGATAAAATTCAACATCCATTCATGATGCCACTCTTGCCAAAGTGGGCGTAGAGGGAACACACCTCAACATAACAAAAGCTGTTTCTGACAAACCTGCAGCCAACAACAGAGGCATGCCTGGCTCCCAGCTTGATGTGGACCACCTGCTGCAAGGCCCTCAACACCAATGACTGTCTCTCTACACCTTTTCTACCAGGCACAATCTGCATGCCTGGGTGAAACGCTCAGATCTGACTTAGAGCCAAAGAAGATATCCCGAGGCAAACCTGGCTTCTGGTGAGCAAATTTCCTTTGCTCAGTCTTCCTTGGAGTTGAACAGGCCATTCTGCACTTTGGCAGAGGTCACTGTAAAAAGAAATGGCAAAGATCCACAAAGAGGGAAGCAGATACCAGCATCAGTTCAGATGCCCTTCACCCAGCAGCAGTTCTTAATTGAAAGAGAGGAGAGAAAGAAAAAGGATAAGGGTACAATGAGCTCCTCGTTTTTTCTGCAACATGAAAATCTAGTTTTTAGATCTAGAAAGGCCCTTAGAGAGTGTCTAGTCCTCATTTTATGCATGAGGAAACCAGGATCCAAGTTAATTGACTTCTGTAAAGTCTCACAGCAACTCAGTATCAGATAAAGACTAGAGCTCCCATTTCTGATTGTGTCAAGTTAAACAAAATTGCTTTAAAGGATTCACAGAGAAACATTAAGTGCAATCATACAGTTTTGATTTCCAAACTGCCCTACAGAGGAGTGGCACCTCGCTTGCAGGATGAGACTCTGAAATAGGTACACAACCCTGAAAATCATGTAATATCAAAATAATCCTTGAAAATCCTTAAGAAACTGTCACATTGACAAAGATAGAAATATAGATTAATGGAACAAAATAGAAAGCCCAGAGATAAATCCACACACCTATGGACACCTTATCTTCGACAAAGGAGACAAGAGTATACAATGGAGTAAAGACAATCTCTTTAACAAGTGGTGCTGGGAAAACTGGTCAACCACTTGTAAAAGAATGAAACTAGATCACTTTCTAACACCACACACAAAAATAAACTCAAAATGGATTAAAGATCTAAACGTAAGACCAGAAACTATAAAACTCCTAGAGGAGAACATAGGCAAAACACTCTCTGACATAAATCACAGCAGGATCCTCTATGACCCACCTCCCAGAATACTGGAAATAAAAGCAAAAATAAACAAATGGGACCTAATTAAAATTAAAAGCTTCTGCACAACAAAGGAAACTACAAGCAGGTAAAAAGACAGCCTTCTGAATGGAAGAAAATAATAGCAAATGAAGCAACTGACAAAGAATTAATCTCAAAAATATACAAGCAACTCCTGCAGCTCAGTTCCAGAAAAATAAACGACCCAATCAAACAGTGGGCCAAAGACCTAAACAGACATTTCTCCAAAGAAGACATACAGATGGCTAACAAACACATGAAAAGATGCTCAACATCACTCATTATCAGAGAAATGCAAATCAAGACCACAATGAGGTACCACTTCACACCAGTCAGAATGGCTGCGATCCAAAAATCTACAAGCAATAAATGCTGGAGAGGATGTGGAGAAAAGGGAACCCTCTTACACTGTTGGTGGGAATGCAAACTAGTACAGCCACCATGGAAAACAGTGTGGAGATTCCTAAAAATTGCAGATAGAACTGCCTTATGACCCAGCAGTACCACTGCTGGGCATACACACCAAGGAAACCAGAATTGAAAGAGGCACATGTACCCCAATGTTCATTGCAGCATTGTTTATAATAGCCAGGACATGGAAACAACCTAGATGTCCATCAGCAGATGAATGGCTAAGAAAGCTGTGGTACATATACACAATGGAGTATTACTCAGCCATTAAAAAGAATACATTTGAATCAGCTCTAATGAGGTGGATGAAACTGGAGCTGATTATACAGAGTGAAGTAAGCCAGAAAGAAAAGCACCAATACAGTATACTGACACATATATATGGAATTTAGAAAGATAGTAATGTTTACCCTGTATGTGAAACAACAAAAGAGACACAGATGTATATAATGGACTTTTGGCCTCTAAGGGAGAGGGAGAGGGTGGGATGATTTGGGAGAATGACATTGAAACATGTATACTATCATGTAAGAAACGAAGCACCAGTCTACATTCAATACAGGATACAGGATGCTTGGGGCTGGTGCACAGGGATGATCCAGAGAGATGATATGGGGTGGGAGGTGGGAGGGGGTTTCAGGATTAGGAGCTCGTGTACACCTATGGCTGATTCATGTCAATGTATGGCAAAACCAATACATGATTGTAAAGGAGAATAAAGTAAAACTAAAATTAAAAAAAAAAAAAGTGCCACGTTGGAGACCAATATAACTTCTGTCAATCAATCCCACATGGTTAGTTTTTCCAGAGATGGAACAAGCTCAACAGTTGAGTACCAGATTAATTAATTGGCCTGAGGTTAGAAGGGAAAAAAAGGCATTGACCTTTAAACGCAGGGTCACATGCTGGCCTGCGAGCTGGACACATATGAAAGGCGCTGGAGCTCTGAAATTAACAGCAGATCCCCTTCTCTTCATTTGTGTTCTCACTCCAGGGCACTGAGCAGAACAACAGGCAAAGCGACTCATGCAACGGCAACAGCTCTCTCTTCCCTGCGCTCCCGATAACAGTGTTTACCGTGTAATTAGAAACGAATTTGCTTCACACACACATGAATCTCTGTTTTGTTCATTGGTGCATCCCAAGTGCCAAGTACTGTGACTGGCACATAAATCTTTGTTGACTAAATGGACGAATGTACTCTTTTCTGTCCAGGGGATGCAACTGAGTTCTTACAAGGTTATCTTGTTCTAGCATGTGGCTCTTGAGTTCTCAGAGAGTTATATTGCCCTGGCCAGAAAAATTCACATTGAACTGTTCATAGAGATTGTTCAGTACTCATGGGGTTCATGGACACACGATTAAAATTTTCTGGTGCTATCATCCTTTAAGATGCAGCTGTGACACTTTAGCAGAATGACCTTCATGGCCCTGGAGAGCCTAGCATCATTTACTTTCATAGCTGCATAAGAACTTTTCCTGGTAATCTCTAAATGTTGTCAGCCCAAAAGTTCAAATGAGACTCAAGCTAAGCTCAAGCTAGTGGCACCAAAACAACCTTTACAACCCATAGCTATATTTTCTGCCCTACTCTTAAGCCAGCCTGTTGGCTGACTGGCCCTTTTTCGCAGACATCCTCTTGAGCTGCTTGTAAGTTTCAGCACTGATACTGAATGGCCAGATGGATGACCCTGGATCCCCAGCTAGCCCCAACCAGCACCGATACTGCACTTGTCACCACCAGCTCTGATGGTCTGAAATGAAGAAATGTACAGCAGGAGAATATTCAAACAGCTGCTGAAAGGTGAGCTGAGGGAGGTCACTGCCAACAGGCTCAGAGGAAAACATAATTCATAGGCATCCTTCAGCAGAGCTCAAAGCTGAGCAAACACGGCTCAAGAGCCCTCAGCAATGCGGCCACCAGATACACCAGTGCTCTGGGACACTAGCAGTTCTTTCTGAGCAAAGAGAAAGAACTAGAGCGGGAGGCTGGGCTGGCAACAGTGACAGGCTTAGGGATGGGCGGCTGACTCAGCGAGCCAGCCCATGTACTCTACACCCATGTGGAAAGCACACACACTCTCCCAACCTGCATGGCGGTTGCCTATGAGAATAATGAATATTATGGACTATGCACTAAAGCAGATTGCAGCAAAGTCCTAGGAACAGAATAAACTTAAGGCAGGGAAAGGATTACCTGTCTGCACATCTGTATTGGCTTGAATAATGTCCCTCAAAAATTCATGTCTACCAGAAGTGATGCTTCTGAACTGTGGGGCTAGAGAAGACTCTTGAGAATCCCTTGGACAGCAAGGAGATCAAATGAGTCAGTCCTAAAGGAAATCAACCGTGAATATTCATTGGAAGGACTGAAGCTCCAATACTCTGCCCACCTGATGTGACAAGCCGACTCATTGAAAAACACCCCGATGCTAGGAAAGATTGAGGGCAGGAGGAGAAGGGGGCCACAGAGGATGAGATGGTTGGATGGCATCAACAACTCAATGGATATGAGTTTGGGCAAACTCTGAAAGATGATAAAGGACAGGGAAGGCTGGCATGCAGTAGTCCATGGGGTGGCAAGGAGTCAGACACAACTAAGGTGACTAAAAAACAACAAAATGAAGGGTTATTGGGACATAACCCCACTGTAAGTGAAAACAGATCAATATTATCATTCTTATGGAAAATCGTACAACACATAAGGGTACATATGGGTACATATGGAGAGGGAAATGGCAACCCACTCTAGTGTTCTTGCTTGGAGAACCCTATGGACGGAGGAGCCTGGAGTGCCTCAGTCCATGGGGTTGCAAAGAGTCAGACATGACTTAGCAACTGAACAATGAGAAGAGTCTCCTTCTATTATATCAGAATTTCTGTTCTAAAACCAGGAAAACCACCAGCCATAAATCTCACTGTGAAAGGAAAAGGATGCTACATTAGCAAAAATCATCAGTGATGTAGACTTTCTAGGGATTTTGTGACTAATAATAATACACTGGACTGATTTATAATAAATACTATATATCATTTATTCTATAATTATATAAATTATGCCAATTATAAACACCCATCTACCGTTCAACAAATGCTCTGGCTGTGACACAACAGAAGGGATTCAGCTATGCAAAACAAGAGGAAAAGAAGAGGAAAAAAAGCAAAGGGAGTGCTGGACAGAAAAACTTTATCATCTGAGAGTCTCATTAAATTGTCACTCAAGCAAAGAGCTCTAGATCTGAGAGAACACTCCTCGGTGAATGAGATGTTCTGTCTACACTGTCTAATACAGTAACCACTGGTCACATCTGATTACTGACCACTTGAAATGTGGTGAGACTGGAAAACTAAATTTTTAATTTAATTTTGATTAGTTTAAATGACCATAATAATTAAATAACCACATGTGGCCAGCAGCTACTCTATTGGAGGGCACTGCTCTAGAATCACAGAAGGCTGGCTGTGGAGACAAACCTGAGAGCCTCAGAAATCTGAGATGTGACCAGCCCCACAAGGAAAAACAGAGGTGGAAGCCTTCACAGAAGGTACAGCTGTATGTAGAGTATTTCTAGGACATATTTGGGCTTCCCTGGTGGCTCAGGTGGTAGAGTCTGCCTGCAATGCAGGAGACCCACATTTGATCCCTGGATCAGGAAGATCCCCAAAAGGAGGAAACAGGAGCCTACTCCAGTGTTCTTGGTTGGGAAATCCCATGGACAAAGAAGCCTGGTGGGTTGGCTACAGGACATATTTATTTCCTTAATCTTCACATGCTTTTAGAGAAAGTCAGTGATCATCTTTATTGGCTGGATGAGGAAATCAGGGTTCGGCAAGATTCTCTGACTTGCCCAGGGCCTTACAGCTTTTACAAGCTAGGGCCAGAGATCTGAATATGGCATTGACACCAAAATCCATACTCTAGTCATCAAGGCACTCCATTTACAGCACCTTTCACTCTTGTGATATCTTCCATTTCCACCCTCTCTGAAGGGTCTGAAACACAAAAATGGGTATGCATGGATGAGTGCATATATGTGTGTCTGAGTAGATTTTGCAGAACAGGTACAGGTCTGAGAATTACTTGAGTGTTTAGTGTGGATCTAGTATTCCATACAAATCAGTATCCTCTAAGCAACCAGCCCCATTTTCCACTTAATCAGGAAGAACAGGAGGCAAGAATGAGTACCTGCTGACTAACTTATTAAGGCCAATTTGGCAGATTAAATAAACCTTCTTCCTGGGACACATTGAGCACTATTTCTATCATCCAGCTTTCCTGGTCCTCAGGGAGAGACCTCATTTCCCTGGCCACAGTGACACTTAGAAACCCCAAGACTACAGGTCTTGACAGCAGGGGAGGCTGGAGGTAAGGGAACGAGGAAAGCCGAGACGGGATACCTAAGAAATGGTATGTAGGTTTGAAAATAATTGGTTTCAAATCAAGAGTGACAATGCTAAATCAGGGCTGCTCAGCTTCTCCCCCAATCTCCTGTTTGCCTCCAGCAGTGGAAAAGGGCAAGTGCGGGTCATTAGATACCGTATGTGTGGAAATCAGGTGAAGCCATGGTGGGAAAGATGGCCCTCCCAAGACAAAACCACAGGTGGTTTGTGGTGGAGGTGCGGATCCCTGCTGTGCTATTAATAAGATTTCTGCAGTATTATGAAGAAGTTTTCTAATGGAACTGACTGTGCATCCCTTTAAAAAGTTTCATTATGCCTGGAAATACACTTGATGAGATTAATACAACAATCCTTATTTGTCTAACCTCCTGGAAGTTTAACTGAGCCTTTCATCCCTGTCCTGTGCTCCAATCCTGCAAGGAACCCTCTGGGAAGAGCCCCTTCCCCCTAAATAAACCTTTACAGCATTTGAGGTTGTGAGACTTATGTGATCCACACCCAAATAACTCTGAAATAGTTCATCCTCGTGCAGCTCTCAGTGTGTCCTGGGAAGAATTCTATGGAAAACCAGCTTAGCTCAGTAATCACATTTGTCTACCCAGACAGCTAGTCTAACCTCTCAAGCTCCAGGAACCTGGCTGTGGGGACTGATTTCTAGCCTAAGTTTACACAACAAAACTATTAACACCAAATAATACAACCTAGCAGGTGATTGTTGTGTTGTTACAAAAACTGACTTCATAGCTTTTTAAAAACCCATTGTTTCCTCTCATTTTCTCTGGGCTCCTCCCAAAAGTGGGGCTTCCTTCACGGCTCAGTTGGTAAATCATCTGACTGCAATGCAGGAGACCTGAGTTTGATTCCTGGATAAGGAAGATCCCCTTCAAAGGAAACGGCAACCCACTCCTGTATTCTTGCCTGGAGAATTCCATGAACAGTGGAGCCTGGCGGGCTACAGTCCATGGGGTTACATGGGGTCGCAAGAGTCAGACACGACTTAGTGACTAAACCACCACCATTCCCAAAAGTAATGTGTTGCGACATCTTTAATTTCTAACACCTTCAGCTAAAATATATGTCTTTGGGAAATGGCCACCACTAAGTCCTGACTTCACTCCCTTTCTGGTGGCAGTCGGCATTCCTTTGCAGAGTTTTGCAGGAGGGGTCGGGGGAGACTACAAACTACAAATACGCCTAGAGAAGTCGTCTGGTCTTATTCAAAAGTGTAGTACATTGTTCTCAGAAGTTTCCCGCGGGAGGAAAGCTCCACTTTGAATTGACAGGACAGCTTCCCTGGGAATGCCCCGCCGGGCGGCTTCCCTTATGAGCTCTGAGCGCGCAGAACTCTGTCCTAGGAATACCGAGTAGTGCAAAAAGCGCCTACATCGCCATCCACCGGCCGGGAGAGGGTGGCAGCCGGAGTGCAGAGCTCGCCGCAAGAGCTGGGGACGAGTCCTGGCAGGATTCGACCCAATAACACCCAACCCGCGCAGCCCTCCATCCCCGCCCAGAGAACAGTCTCTGATACCCGGCTCCGCACTGCTTGAACCCCGCAGCATCAAGAGGACTCCGGGACACTCCTGACATCGAACAAGAACAGCGCGAAAGAGACCCAGTTCCTGGGGGATCAGGCCAGCGAGGACCTTCCGTGTTCCTCTTCCCTACCTTTCTTCTCCCAAATCAGGGGCAACGCTGTCCCTTCCCAGGTCAGGATCAGAGCCCGCCGAACCCAAAGCAGCTGGAACCTGCGTCCCCAGGCGGCCCCGCGCTCCTTGCGCCCAGGGCCGGTACACGCCGCCAAGTTTGCGCACAGGGGATGCAGGAGTTGCCAGCACCCTGCAAGTCGGACCACTCCTAGCATGCCCACGCTCAGATGGTCCAGTGATCATCGGCACCACTGGTGGCAGGGGAACTGAGCGTGAATCCGGGAGCTCGGAGGGACGGAGACAGGCGTGAGCAGCTGAGAGAGGAGGCTTACGTCTGGGACGTGCGGTGCTGCGCGCTCCTTCCAGATGCGCAAGAAGCCTTCGCCCCCCAAGGGGCTGTTTCCAGCGGCTCCTTCAGCAGCCTCCTCAGGACCCCGGACACCGCCGAGTCCACTTGATGCGTGGAGGACTCCGTGTTGAAGAGGGGCAGTTGGGGGGTGGGGGGACGGGTGCGTACCTGGGACATGACGACGCCCCTGGCAAGGAGAGCGTGGTCTCTGGACCGACCTGGCTCGAGGGCTAAAGGAAACCCTATCCATGACCCTGCGCCCAAGGACTGGTTATAGCATGGGGCTGGGACAGCCGAAGCTCACCGACGGTGGGGGAAGGTGGCACCCAAGAGGAGGAGGGGGCGGGACAGGAAGGATTGACCCTGAATCCATCCGGACTGAGAGGTCATCCGACCTGTCTGGCGGCAGGATCTTACCCGCTCCGGGGCCAGGGCTGGGCGGTAGCGCTCTTCCGGAGCCAGGGCAGGGGACTGTTTCGTGGAGAACATGTCTCGCTTTCTTTCCTCCGTCCACTCTTGGTCTCTTTTCTCTCCTCTGCGTGCCCCTGGGAGAGGCACTACGGATTCCTTGCTCCTCGCTCAGGAAGAGACAAGTTGCCCTTCAAGCGACAGGGCCCCCACATTTTGTCTGCTCGTCAGATCCTATCCGCGGACCACTCCCTCCCTTCCCTCGTGTCCCTAGGCCCCACCCATAAAAACCCTTAATGACAGATCCTCCGCAACCCCACCTCTTCTAGACTGTTTTTCAAATAAGTTATTCTTCAGGGGCTGGTGGGGGGGGAAGCCAAGTGGACCGCTGATCTCCCACCCAAACCCTCCCCCACACTTACGACCCGCGACGGCAGCATGGAGAGGGCGAGAACTGAAAGTTTGGGCTGGGGGAGACAGAGTAACTGAGAGCAAAGGAATTGCTTCTCATCTCTCTCAGATCTCATCACATCCTAGACCAGTCTCTGCTTGAGCATAGCCAAGTAAAAATCAAAATAACGGCAGCCACTGTCAATTAAGGGCCAAGTTTGTTATCTCAACAAAAACGTATGTTTTCTAGGGTAATCATTGTTTGCTTTAGAAAAATGGAATCGAGATTCTATGTTTAGAAAAGAAACTGCTTTTGCAAGACTGCCTGAGACTTTGCTAAGGCTGCAGGGACCCGGGAGTAATGCAGAGTCAGCTTCCAAATGCCTGGTGGCAATTTCATGCCCAGGGCTTCCACAGGCTGAACCCTAGAAGCCAAATTCTGCCTTTCGGCCACTCGCCAGCAGCCGCTGCTCCTCAGGCAGCTTCCAGGAGAGCACCGCGGTATTTACAGTGATAAAGACTATCACCCAGGAGGGCACCGCAGGTATTTACAATGATAAAGACTATCCCCTGAAGCCCAAGAGAGTTGTCACAGGCTTGGCAGAAAAGCACTACATTGAGTTTTGCTGAGAAATATTTTTTTTTAATCCAACCTCGGTCAAGATCTAATGAAAATTTCACAAATCACTCATGAGGTTACTGAATAAATGCATCTCTGGTATTCTGGAGGCGGCTATGAATAGTCCATAAAAACAAGTACCAGGCACCTGTTCCCTCAATATTACAACTGGAGAGGGGGATAACTTGTAAAACTGAGGGTGGGGGAATCAGTATTTTGCTTCTGAAGTGAAATGAGAAAGTAGAAAATGTAATAAGTGCATCATACAATAGCTGAAATCGGGAGAGATTCAAAGTAACCAGCCTAATTTTAAGTTTACACAGTTAGCAAGTACGGAGCTGGAATTCTACAGAGGCAGGGTAATTTCAGGACTATGTTCTAAAATATTGTCTCATCACATGTCATTACCACAGGAACACCAGCCTGAAATCAAGAACCTAAACAATCTGTCCATGAGCAAACCCCAAGTCTTTCTTTGCAGTCAACTCCATCTATAAAATGAGGGTTGGATTCAATCCTCAATGTTTCTACAGGCATTCTGAAGCCAAGGATGGATTGTTTGTTCACCTCTTTTCGCTTCCACTTTCTGCCCTCTGGTGGAGGTGCTACAGAAACTGTGACAATCAAGCTACACTGGGGAATTTGAACTAGCCACTACTATACAGGACCATCCTTCAGAGAACTAAAACTGACTGCACTGATTGTGTAAAACAGCACTTTCTAAGCTTCCTTTTAGCAAGAAAGCCCAACCAATGCTAGGTACCAGTGGCAACAGAGTAAATATCTGGGGTAGTCTTTGCATGAAGGTAAACAGCTATTTTTATATGCTTTGCAACAAACTTCTTTGATATAAGGAATCATAACAAATGTTAGAAACCTCATAATATAGGTTATGTTATGAACCAACTTGAATTTGCAGCAAGCTCACAATAATATTCAATGACCTATGGATTATTCCTTTTTTAAAAATTTGCCACATTTGCTTTTCAACTTAGAGTGAAAACCATCACCTAGTTTCTTATAATACTTTTCATTTTACATAAACAAATATTTACAGCCTTTTGAAATTTTTATTGTCTAATATTTCAAACATATATCTATTTGAATGGCTTAAAAGAAAAAAATCTTAATGGGATTTTTGGGCAAATTAACTTAAAGGTAGTGAGTATACCTCTGGAAAGGGTGACTTTACAGATCAAACATGGGTCACACTGCATATTACAGACTGATTTCATGGCTTAGTACTACAAATGAAGGCCATTTGAGAACAGGAAAGAGACACGTCAGAGAAGCAGCCAGTACTCCAGGATGCAAACAGGAAAGCAGCAGCTAAAATAGATATGTTATCCCAAGACTTACCAATTTATCTATTCATTAAACTAACACTCTAATTTAAGATTTATTAGCTGCCAGATGAACAAAATAGAGTTCCTGCCCTTAGAGAACTTTCTGAAATAATAAACACATTAAACAAAAATACACAGATGTAAATAAACTACGGAAAAATACTTACAAGGAAGGTAAGAATGTATTTTAGGGACTTTAAGCTGAGATCTAAAGATAGACTTTAAAATATAAAAACATACCAACACAACAAGAAATAGGCAAACTGGACATTTACCAATTGCAGGGAGAGTTTACCTCAGAGGCAAAAACAACCTACCCGTATCTGGAGTGAGAACTTTCTGAAATAATAAACACATTAAACAAAAATACACAGATGTAAATAAACTACGGAAAAATACTTACAAGGAAGGTAAGAATGTATTTTAGGGACTTTAAGCTGAGATCTAAAGATAGACTTTAAAATATAAAAACATACCAACACAACAAGAAATAGGCAAACTGGACATTTACCAATTGCAGGGAGAGTTTACCTCAGAGGCAAAAACAACCTACCCATATCTGGAGTAATACATTCCAGCATGCTGGAACCTTCTGTATATTATAAAAATAGCCCACGTAGACATTGTTTGCTATATATACTATTTCTGGGGTATTAATCCCTTTAGAGTAGTCCCTGGGAAAAAGGTAGTTAAGAACTGGCCCGTAAAAAGTTTCAAGGGACTTTTATTTCTAACACCCTCACATACCTAGTGCTAGCCTTCCTCACCTCTAGGGCTGCCATTTGACTGCCCACATCCTGTCTAGTTTTTCTGAGAATGCTCGTTTATTCTCAGTCACTCAGTTGTGTCTCTGCAACCCAATGGACTGTTGTCTTCCAGGCTCCTCTTCCATGGCATTTTCCAGGCAAGAATATTGGAGTTGACATTTGCTTCTCCAGGGAATCTTCCTGACCCAGGGATTGAACCTCAATTCCTGCAGTGCAGGCAGATTCTTTACTGCTGAGCTCCTGGGGAAACCCCTTCCTGAGGATACCCCGTCAACGATGATGACCACATGAGCAAAAACTGAGATGTCCCAGTTTAACAATTCATTTTTCTGATTTGTGAATCAATCTGTAAGAGAACTCATGACATTAAGTCACATTTATCTATCATCATATTTAAGAATTTCTAAGCACTGTATGCCAGACACTTCACAAAGTAACATGTGTATTTTTTTCAGTTTTGAATTCTTGAACCAAACCTATTTCCTCTGTTGTAAAATGAGAATAGCCCCATGCATAAGTTGTCATAGGGGTTAAACAAACATAAGAAGTGCTTTAAAACAGTTGTAGACATAGCTAATGGGAACCTGCTGTACAGCACAAGGAATTCAGCTTGGTGCTCTGTGATGACCTAGATAGGTAGGACGGAGCGGGACAGGGGAGAGAGGTCTAAGAAGAGGATATATGTATACATATAGTTGATTCATTTCACTGTACAGCAGAAACTAATGCAACATTGTAAAGCAATGATACCCCAATTAAAAAAAACACAGTTAAAATAGTTGTAGACACATAATAATCTACTATTTCTCCTTGTTTCTGTTTTATAGATGAGGAGTAAATGAAGTATAAGAGAAGTTAAATAATTGCCCAAGACCTCACAACTAGAAAAGGACAGAACCAGAACTGGAGCCCAGGCAATCTGCAACTAGACTGACCTCTTAACCCCTACCTCCTGTAGTACAATTAAGACAGTAACGAAAAATGTCCCAAAAGTTTACAGCCCAGAATTACACTGTGAATGTACTCATTCATCCATCAAATGTGTACTGAGCACTGCAGTGAGTTAGTGTCCCCCTCACCCCTCACAAAATTAATGTCCACCTGGCACTAAATATATAACTTTCCTTATTTGGAAATAGGGTCTTTGCTGGTGTAATTGGGTAAAATGAGATTATACTGGAGTAGCGTGGGCTCAAACTACAGAGAGTGTTCTAAAGAGTCAGAAAAGGACACACATAGACAAGAAGGTTATGTGGAAATGGGGGTGACACACTGATGTATCCACAAACCAAGAAATGCCAAGGACTGTTGCCCCAAACTGGAAGCTAAGAGAGAGGTGTGGAAGGGCTTTCTTTCTCTTGTCTCCAGGAGCCAAACCTGCTGACATTTTGATTTTCGACATCTGACCTCCTAAACTGTGAGAATAAATTTCTGTTGCTTCAAGCCACTGTTCGTGGTAATTTGTCATAGCAGCCCTAGAAAACTAAAACCAGCATCTGCTATGTGGCTAGGCACAGTTTCCCACTCTAGAGCACAGCAGTAAGCAAAACTGCACCCTCGCCTTGTGGCGCTTTCCTACTAGTGAAGGAGACAGATAACAAACAAACATAGAATTCAAAGATAGGTACTGTGCAGCGTTACAAGGAAAAAGCACTGTGTGAAGATCACAACAGCCAGATGAGGTTAATTAGGGATGTCTAGGAAATTTCTCCCTAGAAATGTTTTAATTCAAGATGAATCTAGACTGTGGAATTTCAGGCTATATTGGATAATTCCTCACAGTACCACTGAAATACATGCCTTTGCATCAACTGGAAAGAAAACTGAGCAAGAACAGCAGCTTGGCAAGCAACAGACCTACACTTGCTCAACAGACCACGATTCTGAAACACAAGAAAAGGATGGACACCCTTAAGAGAAAGCAGAGGGGTTTCCAGCATCTCTCAACCCTCCCAAATTCACATCTCATCTCAGAGAGACT
This sequence comes from Madoqua kirkii, assembly GCA_006408675.1. Classification (NCBI taxonomy): domain Eukaryota; kingdom Metazoa; phylum Chordata; class Mammalia; order Artiodactyla; family Bovidae; genus Madoqua; species Madoqua kirkii. Next base: position 2,613 of record SJYC01081535.1, on the reverse strand, counting down.
AACCAGTCTTCTGCCCTTTCCTCCTCCTACCTCACAGGGAGACCCTAAGGTCCAAGGCTTCAGGAGGTCTAAATCACTGTCACTCAATAAAGAGGCACCTTCCACAGACCAAAGAGACACAGCCACTTTTACATAAACTATAGCTCCAGAGCTCAGACTTCTGTTTCACTTCCTAGCACCCAGATATGGCAAATCTAACAGCTGGAGTCATCCTTGGGTCATCAAAAATAACGTGAAGAGTCAAAAATTCCTATAGGACATCTTTACACACTAACACAAATATCTACCCGTTTAGAAAGTTTTTAACATTCACAGCCATGAAGTTCAAGCATCAGACTTCTTGGCAAAAAGGAAATATTTTCACTGTTTTGCTTCAGTAAAGTTCATTTGGCAATTTAGCAAAGATTTCACCAACTTATTTGTGATTGAAAGTGAAAGTGAAGTTGCTCAGTCATATCCAACTCTTTGCAACCTCATTGACTGTAGCCTGCCAGGCTCCTTCCTCTGTCCATGGGATTCTCCAGGCAAGAGTACGGGAGTGTGTTGCCATTTCCTTCTCCAGGGGATCTTCCCCACCCAGGGATTGAACCTGGGTCTCCCACACTACAAGCAGACTTTACAGCCTGAGCCACCAAGGAAGCCCTTAAGATTTTCTGAATTTAATTTAGATTTGAAGAGTGAAATTAACTGAAATACAAACATTAGGTGTTGCTCAATTCCTAAAAAATGTTTAAACTGAAAAACTGAAAGATTTCAATGTAAATACGCCACAAATTTCAAAAAGTAAACTAATAAACTTTTAAAATGACACAATAGGAAAATAAGGCATCACATTAACATTTTTATCTGTGTCATTGTGAGTGGCTACTTGGTAACTTTTCCATTCCTTCTCTAACTGGCTCAGATTGAAGCAAAAAGGTCAACAGTTACCACTTTAGTAAGTTCAGAACAAATTAGCGTTAAACATTTGGACAAAATTTAATTTTGACCTTAAAGAATTTATTTCCTCCCCTTTCACTCACTGCACAGCAGGTTCTGGAGTGTCCTCAGGTCACCCCTTCAGGGCAACAGGGAACCGTGGGAACTGCAGGCCTGCATCACTGAATCCCAGCATAGCAGCCCCTCCAGCCTGGGCTGCCTCCCACCTACCTCACTCCCTGCTTTTACCCTCGTCTGCATAGTCTTTTCTCCACACAGCAGTCAGAAGACAGTTATCTTAAAAGAACAGTAACAAATTATTCAGTTCAGTTCAGTCACTCAGTCATGTCTGACTCTCTGCGACCCCATGAACTGTAGCATGCCAGGCCTCCCTGTCCATCACCAACTCCTGGAGTTCACTCAGACTCATGTCTGTTGAGTTGGTGATGCCATCCAAACATCTCATCCTCTATCGGCCCCTTCTCCTCCTGCCTTCAATCTTTCCCAGCATCAGGGTCTTTTTCAAATGAGTCAGCTCTTTGCATCAGCTGGCAAAAGTACTGGAATTTCGGTTTCAACATCAGTCTTTCAACACTCAGGACTCATCTCCTTTAGGATGGACTGGTTGGATCTCAATGCAATCTAAAGGACTCGAAAGAGTCTTCTCCAGCACCACAGTTCAAAAGCATAAATTTTTTGTTGCTCAGCTTTCTTTATAGTCCAACACTCACATCCACACATGACTACTGGAAAAACCATAGCTTTGACTAGATGGACCTTTGTTGGCAAAGTAATGTCTCTGCTTTTCAATATGCTATCTAGGTTGGTCACAAATTCCAAGGAGTAAGCATCTTTTAATTTCATGGCTGCAATCACCATCTGCAGTGATTTTGGAGCCCAGAAAAATAAAGTCATCCACTATTCCCACTGTTTCCCCATCTATTTGCCATGAAGTGATGGGACCAGATGCCATGATCTTCATTTTCTGAATGTTGAGCTTTAAGCCAACTTTTGCACTCTCCTCTTTCACTTTCATCAAGAGGCTGTTCAGTTCTTCTTCACTTTCTGCCATAAGGGTAGTGTCATCTGCATATCTGAGGTTATTGATATTTCTCCCAGTAATCTTTTGATTCCAGCTTGTGCTTCATCCAGCCCAGTGTTTCTCATGATGTACTCTGCACAGCCCTGATATACTCCTTTTCCTATTTGGAACCAGTCTGTTGTTCCATGTCCAGTTCTAAATGTTGCTTCCTGACCTGCACACAGATTTCTCAAGAGGCAGGTCAGGTGGTCTGGTATTCCCATCTCTCTCAGAATTTTCCACAGTATATTGTGATCCACACAGTCAAAGGCTTTGACATAGTCAATAAAGCAGAAATAGATGTTTTTCTGGAACTCTCTTGCTTTTTCAGTGATCCAGCAGATGTTGGCAATTTGATCTCTGGTTCCTCTGCCTTTTCTAAAACCAGCTTGAACATCAGGGAGTTCACAGTTCATATATTGTTGAAGCCTCACTTGGAGAATTTTGAGCATTACTTTACTAGTGTGTGAGATGCGTGCAACTGTGCAATAGTTTGAGCATTCTTTGGCACTGATTTTCTTTGGGATTGGAATGAAAACTGACCTTTTCCAGTCCTGTGGCCACTGCTGAGTTTTCCAAATTTGCTGGCATATTGAGTGCAGCACTTTCACAGC
>SJYC01081531.1:0-15458 GCA_006408675.1 Madoqua kirkii | reverse complement strand
CTACTGTAAAAAACTTACTTATTAAGCTTTAATGCATGACAATATATTATACACTGCATTGTTATTAACTAAAGCCTGGTACTTATCAACATATATGTAATATTCATGAAAAAATCTATAAATGTTCATTTAAAAGAAGGAAATAGAAACTTCGGTTAACATATCCATAACTTTGCTCATAAACCACATTTGAAGACCTAACATATATTCAATACTTAATTTAACAGAAAGTGACATTCTTCAATGAAACAAAATATCAAAACATTCTCAAGTGGTTGTGATACACAGCAAAAGGTCAAAATATATTAAAAGCAGTCAAACTTGAGAACCACTGACACAGTAAAGTAACTGATCCATAAATGATGACTCACAGTTGTCAAAAGTGGTTTAAACTATACTCTATACACTGTTTAAAAGGCAGTAAATAGAGACTATATTAAAGATTTCTCTCCATAATGGATTATAAAAAGAAGGGACACCCTAGACTATTAATAATCTCCAGGATTCCAGTCAACCCATGTTTTATTGCATTAGCTCTGATAATTTATTTTTTGATATTAGGCAAATCAACTTTACAAAACGTAAAACGAGAGAGGTTATTTTATCTCACCTTGCTACATGAGTTATTTTTAATGCCCTCTCTCAAGACATGCAAATTTCAGTTTCTTCATTCATAATGGTGGTAGTTTACATACAATGTACACTACTTGCTAAGCACTGAAGTATCTCAAAATGCAAACTGACAAAAAATTACATGTCACTATTAGAAAGTTAAGCCACTCTGGAATATATGATCAATAAATATAGTATGTGAACAAATAGGAGGTATAAGAATGTACTTGTTATCTAGGTAACACATTTCATCTTGAATGCAGATAAAAATTTAAGAATTCTTGAAGGCATTCAAGAGTCTAATGGGGAAATAAGAAGGTGTATTATTAAAACAAATGTATTGGTTAGTAAACAGCACTAATCTGTCACAGACAACCTACAACTCAGTAAGATGAGTGAAGGCGTGCACTCTAGGGGATGCCTTAAAACGGATGCTGCCATGTCCTGACCCACCACCACTCAAACCAAAAGAGGCGTTATCTCTGGAGAATGGATGAAATTGACAAGGAAGTAACTGGGAATACACAATATCTGGGCACATACAAGGTCCCATGCTTCCTTCAGAGGTTCAGGATACCTGGACTGAAACAAACAAACGGATAATTTTTGTTTTACCAGGAACTATATTTTCAGTCCAGAACTGAGCTGACCTAGTTTATATGTTTCCACATATCTTGTATCTGCATAAGAACTAACAATTATGCAAAAAGGACCTAAGTTTCGGTGTTTCCTGTTACCTGTTGTCTTCGTTTTTCCTCTTCAAGGGCAGCTTTGGCTTCTGCTTCTTTTAACTGTTTATAGACATTTAAAACCAAATTAACATTGCAATCACCAAATTTTATATAGAATGTTAACATCTTTCCTTCCAGGCTCCACTACCTATAACAACTTCTGAGAGCTTCATACTGAAAATTATTTAAAGAACCATAAATGTTATACTCTGAGAAGTGTTACTAGGGTACTATCTAACAGGGTGTGAGGGGAAGTGGAGTGTTATATCTTATTCAGCCGAACAAATATAAGATACTAGATCATAGCATACAGAGTTACAACACTATAAACCGAAATACTTTTAAAACTGGACTTTTACTCTTAAGTTACCATATTAAGATTATAATCAATTATTAAACATTACTGTTTGCCTAGGGATGAAACTGACCATTTTCCTAAAACATCCTCTCTGGAAGGGAATCCTTAGTCTCAAACAAAAACGAAAGTTTATTCACTGGGTTAATGGAGGGAAATAGTGACACTAAAAGTAACCCAAACAGCAAAGAACCCTAAAATTTTATCTTTGTAATATTTTAACATAATTTTCAGGAAGCTTAAACTAACATTAAGATGAGTAACTATGTTCCAGAGTACATCCACTAACTGGTACAGAGTATGGGGAAATCTAACACATACCAGACAATAAAGATTATATCTAGCACACACCAGCACATCTGAGAGTTTTAAAATAGGCCTACACACTAGGCTTTTATCACAAAAACAAAAAAGGATGAGATTTCAAGTTCTTCATAATAAGCACATAAATTTAATGTACAAAATAAATAAGGAAGGGCCACTAACACATTAAAAATGACATTTAACTTGACATTACCTCAGATGCTTTCTGCTTCATTTCTTTGCATGTTGTGTCACATTCTATGGAAATCTGATTTTCACGTACTTTGTTGCACTGCACTTCCTACAAACAAAATTTTTTAAATTTTTACTTCAAAAGATTTCCCTCAAAGTTGTAGTAACTGCATGCCATAAAAAGCAAAATTTCTCTAGCAGCTTAAAATTATGCCTATTATTTCATTTTTATTCTTCATTTCTCTTTATTGCTTTCTATTACTCTTCTGAAGCCTCCAGGAAGGTGCTAGAGTAGTGCCATCCAACACAGCTAGCCGAGGCAATGGAAATGTTCTATACTCATAAGGGTAGGATTCCCACAAGTGGTGCCTGAGTACTCAAAGTGTACTGAAATCAAGGAACTGAATGTCATGTCACATATTATTTAATGTTGATTCATTAAAATTCTAATTTATACAGCCGTAAGTGGCTAGTGGCTATCACCACAGTGTGGCTCTAGAGAGTCTTTTGGAGAGTTTTTTTTCTCAGCCACTTATCTTTTTTCAAAGAGCTGAGGTGAAAATCACTCTAAAGCTTATTTCTGTACTTCACTGACTCCTTAATGAAATGATAAAAAATATAGTTTTATTGATGAGGTGACATCAAGACTATAATCAATTTGTGTACTAGTAAAGTAATGCTTAAAATTCTCCAGGCCAGGCATCAGCAATACATGAACCATGAACTTCCAGATGTTCAAGCTGGTTTTAGAAAAGGCAAAAGAACCAGAGGTCAAATTGCCAACATCCGATGGATCATGGAAAAAGCAAGAGAGTTCCAGAAAAACATCTATTTCTGCTTTATTGACTATGCCAAATCCTTTGACTGTGTGGATCACAGTAAACTGGAAAATTCTGAAAGAGATCAGAATGTCAGACCACCTGACCTGCCTCTTGAGAAACCTGTACATAGGTCAGGAAGCAACATTTAAAATTGGACATGGAACAACAGACTGGTTCCAAATAGGAAAAGGAGAACGTCAAGGCTGTATACTATCACCCTGCTTATTTAACTTCTATGCAGAGTACATCATGAGAAACGCTGGGCTGGATGAAGCACAAGCTGGAATCAAGATTGCCAGGAAAAATAGCAATAACCTCAGATATGCAGATGATACCACCCTTATGGCAAAACGTGAAGAGAAGCTAAAAAGCCTCTTGATGAAAGTAAAAGAGGAGAGTGAAAAAGTTGGCTTAAAGCTCAACATTCAGATAACGAAGATCATGGCATCTGGTCCCATCACTTCATGGCAAATAGATGGGGAAACAGTGGAAACAGTGGCTGACTTTATTTTGGGGGGCTCCAAAACCACTGCAGATGGTGACTGCAGCCATGAAATTAAAAGATGCTTCCTCCTTGGAAGGAAAGTTATGACCAACCTAAACAGCATATTCAAAAGCAGAGACATTACTTTGTCAACAAAGGTCCATCTAAGTCAAGGTTATGGTTTTTCCAGTAGTCATGTATGGATGTGAGTGTTGGACTAGAAAGAAAGCTGAGCACCAAAGAATTGATGCCTTTGAACTGTAGTGTTGGAGAAGACTCTTGAGAGTCTCCTGGACTACAAGGAGATCCAACCAGTCCATCCTAAAGGAGATCAGTCCTGGGTGTTCATTGGAAGGACTGATGTTGAAGCTGAAACTCCAATATTTTGGCCACCTCATGCGAAGAGCTGACTCACTGGAAAAGACCCTGATGTTGGCAAAGATTGAGGGCAGGAGGAGAAGGGGATGACAGAGGATGAGATGGTTGGATGGCATCACTGACTCAATGGACATTAGTTTGGGTAAACTCCGGGAGTTGCTGATGGACAGGGAGGCCTGGCATGCTGCGGTTTACGGGGTTGCAAAGAGTAGGACATGACTGAGCGACTGAATTGCACTGTAATAAAATAAGTGGTCTTTATTTTAAATAGTCTAAACTTTGCTTCTGTAGATCTTTTGTCTGCCTTTTATTCATTCCATATTTCTTGCTGCCAGATGTCATTTTTGCTGTAAGTGTACCTATTGGCACCAAGTTGCTCCTTTCTCACCACACCCTCAGAAACTACTTTTTTAGTTCAAATCTACCAGAGTAAGGAAATGAGATCATCAAATCCTGAGCAAAGGACATACACTTCAATGAAAGGACTTTATAGCAGAGAATTTTGGCTGAGGTTAGTGATAAACAGCCTTGTTGTCCAACAGTAGTCCAAAGGAAAAATAACATGGAGAAACATTAGAGACAAAAATAAATATACTGCATGTTAGTGGATATTAAGTCTGGAAGAAAGATCACCATATCTTTACTCATATAGAGTACCTATTACATGCCAAGCACTGCATTAGGAACAGGGGATACAATAAGGAAAAAATTAATATGGTAAATGCTAAACTAATAATAATAATAGCACCTGCTATTTATCAAACATAGAGTAGTCATGGTACTAAATGCTATATAAGCATAATCTCTTTTATTCCTTTCAGTAAGTCTATGTAAACGAGGTTACACACATCCCTAGAATCACAAAGCTCTTAGTCATGAACCTAGCACACAGTATAAAGGAAGTCGAGAGGAAGGAGCATCTAAGTCCTTTCAGAAGGAGGCAGAAGAAAAGAAAATCTTCCCAAACCAAGAAATGCTTGCATTTATGCTAGTAAGCATAAACAGGATTGTACAAAATGGGGCAGTAAAGGGAAAAAGTTTATATTCTATAGAGAAGGAACATAAATAGCAGCACGTATTAAAGCAGAATATAGCCAATGTGTCAGTGCACTTAAGAAACAAATCACAGAAAGGACTAACGGGGATATGACTAGACAAACAGGCAAAGGCAGAGTCCCCTCCTATGTCATAATTCTGTATATGTATACCTTATAAAATGCTTATTTTTTTCCCAAGTAATGAAGAAACAGTGAAGAACTTGGATTGGAAATATTATGATTAGAGGCATGGAAATCTGCTATGAAGCTGTCTTCAAAGTCTAAGAATATGCTGTTGCCAGTTCTAAGGGGTGGCAAACTGCACTTGGATAGTAAGATAAGGTCTGAGAGAAAAGTGATTTGACTGAGTATTGATTTTCATATAGAGGTGATCCATTTAAAAACGTAAAACTTAGGGATCAAACTCCAGAAAAACTTAGGTCTATAAATTTAAATTCAGAAATTAACCATCCCAGGAAATGATAGTTGAAGCTGTAAAAGCAGAAGAAAAGCAATGGTCCTCAATAAAAGCAAAAGATTTTCAATAAATATTTGCTGAATAGATGAGTAAATGAGTAAACTGAAAGAGCAGCTTTAGCGAACAACCATAATAATGTGAAGAAAACAAGGAGTTACAACTATAACTGAGAAAGAGAAAATCAGAAGTAAAGAAATCTTCGTAAGAGTCCACAATGTAAACAGGGAAGTCAAGGAAAAGGAGAACTGACCCGAGTCCTTTCTAAGTTTTGCCAAACGGTATGGAGTTTGCTACCACTGAGCTTTCCAGCCATTAGCTTTTGCCCTTTCACTCCTCCATTACCATAACTTTATCTTTTTTTTTCCATTTTAACTGTAACTTTATCTTAAAATTAATTCTCTCCAAGTTTGAATTTTATTTTACAATTTTATAAGGCTGAGTATGTGAGGTCTTTTTAAGGTAACATTTTTACAACAGAATACTGATTATAAAAAACTTTCATAAGAGCAACAAAGACTCATTCCAGACCATTTCTTAAATCATGAAACTCACTTCATTACTCACACTGTCACTTATGTGGAGACTTCAAATCTAGAACACAGATTCTGTCTAAAAAACAGCATTGAACTCAGTTCCAATATAAAATAATCCTCTTTATTAAACTGCAGAAAACTAGCTGCACAACAATGCTGATTTTTAAAATAAGGATTTACAGAGATAGGCCAATAATGAAAAAACTCTAAGAAATAAAAGCTTAAAAATAAAAGGCAAAAGCTAAAGTCAAAGAACTACCAAAACACACTCTCTCCACAAAAAAAAGTACATAGAAAATAATTTTTAATAACTTAAAATATTTACCTTTTTTATTCTTTTACAAGGACATCTAAGTTTCACCTTTTGGTTGCAATTAAAGGGACATTCACCAGGATGACACATTTCTTTGCACCTATGACCACAAGGAAGCTAAAATAAAACCAAAATAAAACAATTACATATTCATAGTCATACTCTACTTCCCCTCTCCCCCCAACAACTATAGGGTCAATAAATCTTGGACAACTGGCTAAGTTTTTCATTTTTTTTCTTTTAGATATAAATAATCTTAATTCCCAGAAATATTCAATATTCTCCCTGGTTCCACTCCAAGAGTACACCTTACATCACTCCTGAGGCTAGTTAGAGCCCTGTGACTAAGCTCTGGCCAATGGACTGTAATCAAGAGCACCTCCATGCCTTAACGCTTTTAAGAGCATAGGTCCATGCTCTTCCCTTCCCAGTATGCTAGAAATGAGGATATCTAGAGCAACGAGGATCCCGTGAGTCAAGGAGAGCAGAGCTGCCCTGCTAACTTGGGTCCCCTGGAGTACAGTGACACATCTATCTTCCCTTTCATTGTTACGTGAGAAAGAAAATTTCCTTGTCCTTAAGCCACTGTATTGCAATACAACTGCTTAGCCTTTTACTCTAAAAGGCTAAACTAAAACATACCAAATAGGAAGCCAAACCAATTTAGTAACTGCTGTGATGTCGATGTGCTCCTTGACTTTATATACTTTATATACTTTCTTATCTCAGTCAAGCTTTCAAATGAAAGGGTTCTCTTCTCTTTTCTATTCAAAACTTATACAAATTTCAAAATACAGCTTAAATCATCATTAAAGCATGGCATGAGCTTGCCTACATTTGAAAAACAATAATAATCTATTTCTAAACTATTGTGACAATGCCTGTATTATTTTCAACTTAAATAACATTTTTAAAACCACTTCATATATTTCTGTCTTTCCAACAAGAATATAAAAGACACCCACTGGTTAGGGGTTAAATTTCAAAATCATACTGCATACAACTGAATCCCAGATGCCCTGTTGACTAGCTATGGGACCTTGGGTAAGTCATCTGACTTTTCTGTGCTTCACATCTAAAACTGGGAAGAATAATAAAACTTTATGAAGATGTTGTGAGGATTAAATGGGCTTAATATATTTAGCTATCTAATAAAGGTTATTATTGCAAATTAGTTAAGAGCAGTGGTTTTATATTTCTTTTTGTCTCTCATATTCATTAACAAAGATATTTACAAATAGTGGACACCTCAATAAATATCTGATTTCTCCAAATTCTAGTCTTCATGATTCACCAAACTGATCTTTCAAATTACTGACTCTACCACCCACTTTAAGAAATATAGAATCCTTTTCCATTGTCTTTAGTCTCTCTCGAGTATGCAACTAGCTTTCAAATTTTTTTAATTTTTAGCTGAGACATTCCTACTGTCAGGAGAGTGTATGCTCCTCAGTTCTGTCTCATCACAACAAAGATTTGGAGTGATGGACATTAAAGCCCTCGGTGCGTCACAGCTCTCAGGTCTTGAACTTGTTATAGCTCTTAAGGTCTCAACCAGACCGTGTTATAGCCCTTAGACAAATCAGTGTTACAGCTCTGTTTTACAGCTCTATTTTACTTAAAAAATAGCAGGAAAATTCATCCTTGAGGTGTGAGGGATGTCGACCCACAGATGCGAAGAGAAGAGCACCCCAGCGCGCAGGGGAGAGAGAGAGAGACCCCTTTCCCTTTGGCTCCTCTTTTTATGTCTTTTCCTCCCACCTGGGCCTGCCCTGCGTAAACTGGGGTAGCCAGGAGTGCTGTTCATTCTACCTGAGATCCTCACTCCGGTCCTCAGACCTTCCTTTGTTCTATTTTCTTGGGCTTCTCCCTTCCTTGTCTTTTAGCCACTGCCATTCTGGACTCCTGTTTCCTATTCTAACTACCTAACAATACCAAAACTAAATTTGGATCATTCATACTGCATTTTCACTAATCCTAGCATAGTGCAATGCTACCTACTAGAATGAGTTCCAGACTAGGCATTCCTGGGCCACTTCAGTCTTGTTTTTCTCTACACCTAATACTAGGCCCTCAACACAACTTAACAAGCACAATATTTATTCATTATCAAACACCTGTCTCAGAGTATTTGTTTTAGGGACTCCCTCACCTCCCTCTCACCTTCATTCCTGCCAGTGCCTCTAGCCTGTCTTCATAAACAAGACAAACACTTGGCATTAGCTCACCACCTATCCTTTTTTCCCTTCAAAATATGTCTTTACAGCATCTTGCTCTTTCCTTAATCTTGGATGTAATTACATCAGTCATCTCTGAAAGTAATTAAGCACTCTACTTTAAATCAGTGATTCTGAAGTGGAAAGTGAATAGGGAAACATATCAGAATCAGTAAGGAAAGATCTTTTTGAAATTATATAGACTCATGGCTACAGTGTGATCTCTTACTGATCATTATTCTGTCTCTTCAGTGTGCTGAAGAGAAAGGAATTTGGTAGACTTCTAAGATGCTATATTTTTTTGACTCAGGTGGAGTTATATGATGTTCAGTTTTTAACCATTTTTATACTGTACATGTATGTTCTATGCACTGTTGAGTGTGTAATCATTTCATTATTTAAAAAATCAAATCACATAACCATTTCCCTGTTAGATGTGCAGGCATGTATTATCTCAAAAGCCAGATTATATTCTGAAAGGGCAAAAAAGTAGTCCCAAAGAAAATTGCTTAGAATGTAAAATATATACAATGACTACACCTTCTTCACAGCAAAAAAAAAAGACATTTTTAAAAAACATCCAACCCTGGTATTCATTTAAAGATGAGATACCTTACCCTTCCCATTTAAAGTGAGATGGCTTTCCTCTACTCTACTGAGCCCTTAATATCATTTGCTAGCACTTTGGTAAGTCAAAATAAATGCCTTACCAACAAGCAATATTGTCTAGTTCAAAATGTCTCATGTTAATACCAATAACTTTAAAAGCTCTTTAAAAATAATTAAAGAAAATTTGCATATCAATATTATTTGTGGATAAATACCCATATCATCATCACCATAGCTGGAACATCCATAGCATTTACCATACACTAAGATCTTTACCTGTTACTGATTCACTTAATATTTAGCACTCTGAAATGAGTATTGCTACTGCCTCCATTTTACACATGAACAATCTGATATACAGAGACATTAAATAATGTGTCCAAGTAAAAAATAGAAAAGCTTGCATGGGAATGATAAAACCAAATTCAGAAATAATTTTTAAAAGCAGAATTGTATATACGAGGCATGTTTTAAATAAAGGTTCAGTTCTTCACGCTATCTTCATATATTTCCTTTAAGTTTAACTCAAACTTAATTGAACAATCCAATAGACACATGGAGTGTGTATCAGAGAAGCAATGTAACTAGAACACACTTATGCCATCCCCATAGCTCACTCTTACACTGACACTCAATAGATGTTTACCAGCTACCTAGTAAGTATAACCAGGGACTGGATACAAATATGACACAGTTGCTGCCCATAGGAAATCTATAGTATGGTAAGGAGAAGAGAAAACAAACAAATTTATCAATGCATCAGAATTTGTCATAATCCTATATTTTAAGTCTGAGTCTAAGATTTCCGTGGCAAGTTCAGAAAGATAGTTCTTGGTTGATACCATCATAGTCTACTGGTTCTCAAACTGTACCAGACCAATATTATCATCCTTATGTACGAGCTTATTAAAAATGCAAATTCCTGGACCTCCACTCTGGGCCCACAAAATCAGGAACTTTGGTGTGGGCCCATTAACCCGTTTTAACAAGCGCTTATAATGATTCTGATGCACATCAGAGTTTGAAAACCACTGCTGTAACCTTATCAGAACATAAACTAGATTGAATTCTATTAGACATAATAATGTTCACCTGTCTACTCTGAGACTGTTCTAAACCTTAATAACCATATGGACTGTTCCCAACCTAAAGGATATATTTTTCAAGAAAGTCCAAGGAGACACTAGCTATAACATGGTCTCCAGAATGTCCTAAAATTAAAAAATGAAGAGCATGTGAAAAAATTTCTAAATAAATAGTGCATATTCAGCTCCAGTCCCACCCAAATGTCATAACAGGATCACAAACAAATCATAACCAAAGCAATGCTAAACTGCAAATTAGGGATCCCTGAATTAAATGTTTATTTCTGACAGCAATCTCATCCCAAATTACTGTGTCAGATTAAAAATAAAACATTCTCAACTACTTATTACTTGAAACTTGAATCTGAACAGAAGAAAATGTATTTTAACAAGGGGAAACTCAGAATTTGAAGAATTCAGAAAATTAAATTTGAAATATCCCATGCCTCAGGTTTCACTTATATAACAAAGACAGGATTATTAAAATAAGCATGTATTGCTTGAAATTTCTCCCTTTTATAATCTCAAGTAACTTTTAAAATTCCCAGGTCTAATTTCCAATAGTTGTTATACAAAAATCCACAAATGTGTCCAAAGTTTTAGTTAAAAGGAAATACTGTTAATAAAAAGGCATATCATGCATTGATTTGCTTTTTCTTTAATCAAAGAGACAGACTACTATAGTTACGACTTTGCTGTCATCTCTTCCTGATTCTAAATAGGATAAGAAACACTTAGGTAAGTATATAAAGACAACTTCGGCATTGGGAGATCGTGTATACCTGTGGCTGATTCATGTCAATGTATGGCAAAACCAATACAGTATTGTAACGTAGAATAAAGTATTTTAAAAATTAAAAAAAAAGAAAAAAGGTGCTACTAGTACAGTTATAAATAAAAAGAATTCCTTTATAAATCAAATAACTATCACTTCCCTACTGCAACGATCATAAAAGGACTGTCTTAACTTTTAAGTTGGTCGAACAGAGATAGACTGCTTTGGTTTCTCAAAATTACTGCCAGTGATACTCAAAATTATTCCCAGTGAGTTTTTACCTTTTTACTCTGAACAGCTTTTCTGAACTACTTTTGATACTTTCAGCTTGAACACAATGCATGTACCAGCATCACAATCTCTAAAAGCAAAACTTCATACATGAATGCTTTATACTAATTCAAATACGAGCTTTAAGGTTTATATACACACATGTGCAATCTATTTTTTCTACTGTGGATTTACTGTCCAACTGCCCATAAGCCACACAGTTCCTAATCTACTTATATTTCAAGATGGAAAAACCTTCAAAGGGTCATTCCTGCTCCTACTATCCCAAAATTTTGCAAAGAGATGTGCACCTACCTAATTACAACACATATCAATCACATTTTGCTTTCTGGGCCCACATATCTAGCGGGTTCAGAAAAGATCTAAAATAGGATGGACAAACAACAAAAGAGAAACAATGCCCAAGAAATACAATGTAAAAAACTTGTATTAAATCTTACCTCTTTAGGACACTGATTTTTGCAACAACTCAACAGATTCTTTTCATTTACATCAGCTGTGGTTATTTTTCTAAAAATATGAGAGGAAGTTTTGATGACAGTCAAAGCAAAGTCCATTTTATAGTATGGTTTTTCTAAAAACAGCTCACAATTTCAAACAGCAATGCAATAAGTTTATCAGAAAAACTTTTTTCAGCTGATTCTGGATCAAGCTATTTATTAATGTTAGAAAATGATTTATTTTATATCAGTTCACTTGAAATAAGTCTGTACTTTTATATCTGATACAGGGGGAAACTCTGAAGTCATAAAGACCAATGAATAAAACTACTTTCTAACAAAGAGCTGAACCATAGATACATGAGTCAGTAACCAATGACAATCTAAAAATCCCCATCATATATACCTTACTTTTCTCTTCTACCCTTCTTCTCTTTCCTTTATTCTTTGTTTTCCTATTCCTTTCACTAGACATAATTGCTAAAACACATCGTAAGTGTAACCTCACTAATGTTAAAACTATTAAGTATCTATATCAAATTAGCTAAAACTTATACCCTAGATACCACAGGCAATTTTCTTGACAAAGTTTCATGTAATAATAACATCATTGTTATACTGGCTCTGCAACTAAAGTTTTCATATTGGCTCTATATTTTCATTCTTACAAGTAAAGTGCTCCCCTCTGAACTTAAAGAGGTAATATTATTTTGTTCCTGTTTCTCTATAATTAAAAACAAGTTTTTCAAGGCCTGTATCTTTTATAACTAATTTCTATAGAAGAAACTGCATGAAGCACAAAATGACTAAAAGGAAAAGGTGACTTATGAAATGGAAAGTAAATAAAATTATCAGAAAAAATACTGACTGAAGAATTCTGTATAAAACCATGGAATCAAGAAAAGGAAAAAAGAACTCTATAGCTGTGGTAATGGAAACCACTTCCAATCCATCTACCTCCAAACATTTCTACCCAAAATCATTCAGCTCATTAATAACAAACAGAATCACCAAAATTCCATGATGTCAGCAAAACTAGAAGATAGAAATTTCTACAAACTGCACAAATGACCTGTAAGTAGACAAATAAACACCAACTCCTAGCAGAGCTATTTCTTAAACTCCCATAGCAAATCTTTACAGACAGCTTGGTAGAGTTGTGGGGAAAATGAGAGGTATGAGAAGACAGGGAATGAGCTAATGTTGTACCAGGAAGAAAAAGTCCACCACAAATGTAAAAATACTGAAAAAGTCTTGGTAAATCAAGCAAGAGAAGACGCTTTTAAAAAGTATGCAAGAATCAAGGAGCCAGTGTTAGAAAGGCAATGCTTTGTGGAAGAAGGTAAAAGGAGAAGGTGTCCTTTGGAGACCACATGACAAACGAAAAAGAAGCAAGAGGGGCAAAGAAAACAATCTCTTAGGACATTCCTGGCAGTCCAATGATTAAAATTCCATGCTTCCACTGCAAGGGGCACGGGTTCGATCTCTGGTTGAGGAACTAAGATTCACAGAGGGCACAGCTCCCCCCCCCCAAAAAAAGAAAACAGCCTCTTTTCATCACTCTCTCATTAATAAAGCAAAACTGTCCTCTTAACTTTTCTTACAAAATTTCTAAAACTAAAAATTGTTCATTTTTTAATTTCAACAAAATAATTTTAGTATTTAAAAAGAAGAAAATCTGACTTCCCAATTTAAACCATGAGTCTACAGTGTAAGTGGGAGAAGGAAATGGCAACTCACTCTGGTTCCTGCCTAGAGAATCCTGTGGACAAAGGAGCCTGGAAGGCTGCTGTCCATGGGGTCACAAGGGAGTTGGACACGACTGAAGCAACTTAGCATGCAGGCATGCACTGGAGAAGGAAATGGCAACCCACTCCAGTATTCTCGCCTGGAGAATCCCAGGGACAAAGGAGCCTGGTGGGCTGCCGTCCCTGGGGTCACAGAGTTGGACACGACTAAAGCGACTCAGCAGTAGCAGAGTATAAGTAACAAAAAAATTTTTAAGATACTATCAGCATTTACTTTGGCCACCTGATGTGAAGATGACTCACTGGAAAACACCCTGATGCAGGGAAAGATTGAAGGCAGGAGGAGAAGCGGACAACAGAGGATGAGACGGCTTGATGACATCACTGACTCAGTAGACATGAGTTTGAGCAATCTCCAGGAGTTGGGTGATGGACGGGGCAGCCTGGAGTGCTGCAGTCCATGGGGTTACAAAGAGTAGGAGATAACTGAGCAACTAAACTGATTACCATTTTTCTGAAAGTATGGTCCAAAAAGTCAGAAATAAACTCATATTCCCAAATTTAATCTGAGTAAAATATGCTTACAAAAATCTCACTTTACAGACTTAAGTGAAATGGTTAATTATGTCAGATCATGATTAAATAGAAAAAAAATGAAAAAAAAAATTTTCCTCCACATAATCCACAAGCAAAAGCTTGCATTTTTAAGTAAGGAAAACATAGAAGTCATATCCTAGTATGATAACTGTCATAACAGTAACATCTGCAATAAACAAAAGCCTACCTTTTAAATCTACGATTTAAAAATTGTGCCTAAGTAACTATGCACAAGTCAACTTTGAACCAACAAAACCCTAGCTGACACTGGAATTTGAACAATCTGCTATAGGAGTGCTTCTGCTGTTTTTCTAAAAGCAAGTTTTTTCTTAACAAAATCTTACATGAAATACCCAAATGGAAAAAAGAGGATTTCCCTGATTAAAATCAAGGTAAAGTATCTGGAAGGTGAAACAGCCTACATTTCTTCCTTCCAGACTCTACCGGAAAATCGAGACCTCCAGCCTCTAGGGACCACACTTAAATATTCCTTAAAGTATTGTATTAAAGGTTCTGAATTACAAAAAAAGATAACAAAATGGCTGGTAAAACAAGAGTATTTTTTCAGTCTACTGACCTACATTCCACATAAAGACTTGTGATCTTGCAGTGACATTTTATTCTAAGCATCTGAACACATGGCGGACACTCTCCAGGGTGACATGGCAGGACACACGGATGAGGACAACCCGAAGGCCGTGATTTAGAGCACCCTTCTTCACAGTGAAGGCATTCTGGGCCAGCCTGGTAAGTACCAAGGAAATAAATCATTGAAATACAGAAATCTAACATTTCTATACAGCTAAAGCTATAAAATTTTTATATCCCATTAAAAGAAAGGACATCTGCAGCTCTCAGAAATTCAGTTAATAAAATGGTGCTATGCTTTCACTCTTCTAAAAATACTCAAATGAATAACAGCAGGATTATCAATGGGACCATTACTCACAAAGATTTTTGTCTACCAGCCTCATGTGATCAAAATGCTTCACCTTTAAAATGGACTTGATTACATGAAGCTTTCCTACTAAAATGTAAATTACTTCCTAGTCAGTGGTGGGAGGTGGGGAGGAAACAGTAAAAGTTTGTCAATTTCCATTCAAGAAGTATGACCATCATCTAAAGAAATCAACACACTGCTAACACATAAATAAAAATTACCAAAGCAGTCAATGTTCTAGAAATATTGATCGCATCTGGCCAAGGAGAAACACATACACAAGGGAAAGAAAATGACTAGCAGTCTAACTTATTTTTGAATGCACTTCAGTGAGACAAAATTAAATTACATTTACAAATAAATGGACCTTAATGTAGCTCAAAAAAGTACCTCTTTTGTAATCATGGCTGAACTTGGGAGTGATAATAAAAATGTTTAACCCTCATAACTTAGTATCCATGTCAGTTCAGTTCAGTTCAGTCGCTCAGTCGTGTCCAACTCTTTGTGACCCCATGAGTCG
>SJYC01081530.1:0-16443 GCA_006408675.1 Madoqua kirkii | reverse complement strand
GAACTAAATAATGACAAGAGATTTTCCTTGTTTTCAGGGTGTTTTTAGTCCAGTTTGTGGGCAGTTACAGAAATATGCTGTCATGTAAAGATACATAAAGTATAAAGGAAGATAATCTAATATTTCTGGAATATACCAAGAATGGCTTTGTAGAAACAGTATTTGAATTGAAACTTGATGGATGAGTAAGTACTTAAAATCAAAAAAGTTTGAGAGCATTCTAGACAAAGGAATCCAGGTGTAAAAGAATTATAAGATAAACTTCTGGTGTTTATGCAGAAAGGGTGAGAAGGGACACAAGATTGCACAGAAAGACAACGGCCTGGACAAGCAAACCCCTGCATGACTTACCATCAGGTCTGGTTATAACTGAGCAGACAATGTGAGAGCCACTGAAAAGTTTTGGAACAGAATGTGACATGATCGGATGTATATTTTAGAAAGTGTGGGAAGTGCAGAGAATGGCTTGCAATCAGAGCTACAGAAACATATTAGGAGAAAATAGCAATCGTCTACTTTTAAAAAGATGAACATAGACTGTGACAATGAAAAGAGAGAGAGGGAAGGAAAGGAACTTCTCTCAGGCAGCATAATGGTGAGGAGGAATATAGAGTTGCCTGTATTTATTCAGCTTTGGCAAAGTCAAAGTGAATTGCTCTTGGCAGAATTATTCTCAATGCTGGAATGAGTAATTCCTCATCATTTTCATAAAGTAAAAAGAACTAATGGTCTTCTGAGGATCAAATCTATGTGTGGTCTAGGAACTCAGAGGATAACATCAAGAATTTCCCAATCAACAAAAAATGGGGAGACATAGAGTTGACTCATTGGAAAAGACCCTGATGCTGGGAGGGATTGGGGGCAGGAGGAGAAGGGGATGACAGAGAACGAGATGGCTGCATGGCATCACCAAATTGATGGACATGAGTTTGAGTGAACTCCAGGAGTTGGTGATGGACAGGGACGCCTGACATGCTGCAATTCATGGGGTTGCAAAGAGTCAGACATGACTGAGCGACTGAACTGAACTGAACTGAACTGAGGGTACTTTTTATGAAAATCTATGCAGAGACATTATCTTGGCATACACTGTCAAGATCAGTCCACAATAATAGAACATTGGCTGTTATGATTGATTTATTTCCTTTGCAAAAAATGCAAATATAAACAAGATTTTCCTCAAATGAGGTAAGTTCTGTTATTGCTTATATGATATGATTTAAAGAACAACTTCAAAAGCCTTGCCTGCCTGTTTCCTTACTTGCATCCCAAATTCTCATAATTGTAGAAGAACCAGGTATTTGGAGTAAGAAGTTGTCCATGTCAGGAGAAAACGCTTAAAATATTCCCATGCTGTTGAGACACAGTAGAGGATCAGGAAAAGTGAACACAGATTTCATGTGGATTTACAGAAATGTACCTGAGTACCAGAGGTCCTTTCTCTGTATTTCCAGTTACACTGCGGTTTAAATAGAGGACAGTAGGGTACATCATGAGAAATGCTCAGCTGGATGAAACACAAGCTGGAATCAAGATTGCCAGGAGGAATATCAGTAACCTCAGATATGCAGACGACACCATCCTTATGGCAGAAAGTGAAGAACAACTAAGGAGTCTCTTGTTGAAAGTGAAAGAGGAGAGTGAAAAAGTTGGCTTAAAACTCCATTCAAAAAACTAAGATCATGGCATCCAGTCCCATCACTTCATGGCAAATAGATGGGGAAACAGTGGAAACAGTGGCTGACTTTATTTTGGGGAGCTCCAAAATCACTGCAGATGGTGATTGAAGCCATGAAATTAAAAGACGATTACTCCTTGGAAGGAAAGTTATGACCAACCTAGACAGCATGGTAAAAAGCAGAGACATTATTTTGCTAACAAAGGTCTGTCTAATCAAGGCCATGGTTTTTCCAGTAGTCATGTATGGATGTAAGAGTTGGACTATAAAGAAAGCTGAGCACAGAAGAATTGATGCTTTTGAACTGTGGAGTTGGAGAAGACTCTTGAGAGTTCCTTGGACTGCAAGGAAATCCAACCAGTCCATCCTAAAGGAGATCAGTCCTGGGTCTTCACTGAAAGGACTCATGTTGAAGCTGAGACTCCAATACGCTGGCCACCTAATGAGAAGAGCTGACTCATTTGAAAAGACTCTGATGGTAGGAAAGATTGAGGGCAGGAGGAGAAGGGGATGACAGAGGATAAGACGGTTGGATGGCCTCACCGATTTGACGGACATGGGTTTGCATAGGCTCCAGGAGTTGGTGATGGACAAGGAGGCCTGGCATGCTGTGGTTCATGGGGTCACAAAGAGTTGGACACAACTGAGTGACTGAACTGAACTGAGTCAGACTATGGCTTAACGAGATCTAACTCAGATTTTCTCAAATATTAATGTCCTTTCAAAGATCTGAGAATCTTATTAAAACGCAGACTCTGATTCAGTAAATTTGAGATGGGATCTATCTCAACAAGAGATGTGTTTTCTGAGAGCTCCCAGTGATGTCATGTTGCAAACACTGGCTTAAAACAAAACGCCAGGAAGTGAGGAGTAAAGATGACTGGAAGTTAACAAATCAATTACCTCCCAGAACCCTGAAGGAATGAGACACAAGGTGTGTAATCTGGAATGTGGTGAGAGTGATGTGGGTAGGAGTTATTTGCCTTCAAAGTGTCTTCTCATAAAGAATACCTCTGAATACCAGTCATTTATATTCTCTGGTGGCTCAGACCTAAAGAATCTTTCTGCAATGCAGGAGACTTGGATTTGATCCCTGTGTTGGGAAAATCCCTGGAGAAGGGAATGGCTACCCACTCCAGTACTCTTGCCTGGAGAATTCCATATACAGTCCTTGGGGCTGCAGAGTCAGACACGACGAGTGACTAATATTTTCATATGGCAAAGAGAAGCTGGTTCTTTTGAGTGATGCTTTATTTCTATAAATATTGCTAACAAGTTATACAGGGCATCCTTGCCACCAAGCACTCACAGAAGTCTTCACTTTTCTGAGGGTAAGGGTCTGAAAACAGATGACCTTGCTATCATTAGTTTATAAGAAAAATGCCTCAAGATGATTTAAAGAAGATCTGCAGCCAGATAGACAAATTCATAAACTGGAAGAAAATAAAAATAGAGAGAAACTATTTATAGAAGTAAGACAGAGAGCTAGGGGTGACTTAATAGAATCCTCACCTCAAATATTCCACACCACTTAGTGCATACCTTCAGCTGAACTGCTTTTATATTTTGGACAATCTAAATAATTGCTCACATTTTCCACTTCATATAGACACATCCTGATTGTAATTAGAAGAAGAAATGCATCTGGTGAGTGTAATGCAAAGCATAAAGCTGAAGTGAAGACATTAGATCTAGGTGACAGAGCACTTAAAGGTGCAATTAAAAGATTGTCTCTGGCTATATTTATCATTGTCACTTCTAGCGTAAAAAGTACTGGTTTATTTTTAATGAAAGATTAGAATTTTCCTAAATGTTGACACTTTGAACAGCCACGAAACTAACAAATGGAAATTTTACCTGGCTTGAATTCAGCCTAAAAGAAAACTCCGTTTCATTTCGTGTAACAGTCACTTGATCTGCATCAGCTTATTTAGTTATTTTACATTCTAAATAAATACAAAGTATGTGACCAAGTAATATTACCCGGCTTTGAAAATTAGTCCCATGGCTGTTCACACTGTATAGCCATTCTCTGAACTTGATTCAGACAGACAGTCATGGTATAGAAAGGATTAAAACTGTTTTCTGTATCTTCAACTTTATCAGGGATAACACAGAAATTTCCATCATTTATACAATGCAGAGAGTTCTAAAGCATTAACAGTTTATCTGGCTTACACATTATAAAAGCTAGAAAGTATATATATTTTAAACCAATCACCTAATACAACCATAATGCAAAAAGTTGCATTGCAAATTTAGTACAGTTCCTGCTAAATGAATAAAATAGTGCATGCTCCCAGGAAAGCTGGTGTCCAATAAAGGTAACAATAAAATCCCATCCAAAGGGGTTAAAAAATGTGGGGAAGCATATTGCTTTGCAAGAAAGGTGCTATCTTTGATGTGTAAATATTTTCATTTTTATTCTTTGCACTGGATGAACTACATAAGGAGTTGGCTTTTGAAAGAAAAAAGTTGTTAACAGGTGCTTTAGTCATATAGATGTAAATAAAACATTGATTACAATGTTCCTGGAGTTATTTCACCATTTCTTATCATTTGTCCAGAAGAACTGCTTTCAATAGTCGAGTTCAAACAGGGTTTTCAGAGTTGGCATCAGGCAGACTCAAGAAGGAAGGATTCCTGTTCAATAGCTTGTAATGCTTCTCCGTGTTTCTCTCCTCTGTACTGTCTTTTTAGCCCTCAGTGTATGTCTAGGATAGGGAATCTATTTTTCTTTATTTCTTGTACAAAATTGGAAGTTTTGTGATGTGAAAGGAAAAATGATTGCTGACATCCTTATAATAAGCTAGTTAAAAGAATACATTTCCTAAAACCAAACAAATATCTAATAAATTTACTACATTTTTCAAATATAATTGATTATCATTTCTGGACAATTTATTCTAATTCATTCTTTATGTACTACTTAAATGTATTCATTTATTTATTTTTACAGCTTATAACACAATGTCTATTAGAAACGTTATACATAACATAGCATCAACTATTTTCAAGAACAATATTAGTGATTTTATATTGCTAGTAATTTACATTGCTAGAAAAACTGTAATTTTAAGGAAGTGTTTTTCAAAGCCTGGTTTAAATGTTTTCAATACAAACACAAAAGTTCAATATACAAGATGAAAATAAGTCACTATAATTTGTAAAATACAGAACATGTGACAACAGAAAAATAAAATTAGGTAAGATGAATCTCAGCGATCGATGCAAAGAAATAGAGGAAAACAATAGAATAGGAAAGACTAGAGATCTCTTCAAGAAAACTAGAGATACTAAGGGAAATTCATTTCCCTCTAGCATTTATTTATTTTTACAGCTTATAACACAATGTCTATTAGAAACGTTATACATAACATAGCATCAACTATTTTCAAGAACAATATTAGTGATTTTATATTGCTAGTAATTTACATTGCTAGAAAAACTGTAATTTTAAGGAAGTGTTTTTCAAAGCCTGGTTTAAATGTTTTCAATACAAACACAAAAGTTCAATATACAAGATGAAAATAAGTCACTATAATTTGTAAAATACAGAACATGTGACAACAGAAAAATAAAATTAGGTAAGATGAATCTCAGCGATCGATGCAAAGAAATAGAGGAAAACAATAGAATAGGAAAGACTAGAGATCTCTTCAAGAAAACTAGAGATACTAAGGGAAATCTTCATGCCAAGGTGGGCACAACAAAGGAGAGAAACAGTGTGGACCTAAGGGAAGCAAAAGATATTAAGAAAAGGTGGTAAAAATGCACAGAAGAACCATACAAAAAAAGATAATAATGACACAGATAACCACGATGGTGTGATCATTCACCTAGAGCCAGACATATTGGAATGTGAAGTCAAGTGGGCCTTAGGAAGCCTCACTATGAACAGAGCTAGTGGAGATGATGGAATTCCACTTGAGCTATTTAAAATCCTAAAAGATGATGCTGTGAAAGTGCTGCACTCAATATGCCAGCAAATTTGGAAAACTCAACACTGGCCAGAGGACTGGAAAAGGCCAGCTTTCATTCCAATCCCAAAGAAAGGCAAAAACAAAGAATGTTCAAACTACCACACAACTGCACTCATCTCACATGCTAGCAAATTAATTCTCAAAATTGTTTAAGCAAAGCTTCAAGAGTATGTGAACCGTTAACTTCCACATGTTCAAGCTGGTTTTAGAAAAGGCAGAGGAACAAGAGATCAAATTGATAACATCCATTGGATCACCGAAAAAGCAAGAGAGTTCCAGAAAAACATCACTTCTGCTTTATTGACTCTACCAAAGCCTTTGACTGCGTGGATCACAACAAATTGTGGAAAATTCTTCAAGAGTTGGGAATATCAGACCACCTTACCTGCCTCTTGAGAAATCTGTATGCAGGTCAAAAAACAACAGTCAGAATTGGACAAGGAGTATGTGAACCGTTAACTTCCACATGTTCAAGCTGGTTTTAGAAAAGGCAGAGGAACAAGAGATCAAATTGATAACATCCATTGGATCACCGAAAAAGCAAGAGAGTTCCAGAAAAACATCACTTCTGCTTTATTGACTCTACCAAAGCCTTTGACTGCGTGGATCACAACAAATTGTGGAAAATTCTTCAAGAGTTGGGAATATCAGACCACCTTACCTGCCTCTTGAGAAATCTGTATGCAGGTCAAAAAACAACAGTCAGAATCGGACAAGGAGCAATGGACTGGTTCCAAGTTGGGAAAGGAGTAGGTCAAGGCTGTATATTGTCACCCTGCTTAATTAACTTATATCCAGACTACAGCATGCAAAATGCTGGCCTGGGGATGAAACACAAGCTGGAATCAAGATTGCTGGGAGAAGTATCAGTAATCTCCGACATGCAGATGATACCACCTTAATGGCAGAAAGCAAAGAGGAACTGAAGAGCCTCTTGAAGAAAGTGAAAGAGAAGAAGTTTTAAGCTGGCTTAAAACTCAGCATTAAAAAAATGAAGATCATGGCATCTGGCCCCATCACTTCATTGCAAATAGATGGGGAAACAATGGAAAGAGTGGCAGACTTTAATTTCTTGGGCTCCAAAATAACTGCAGATGGTGACTGCAGCCATGAAATTAAAAGACACTTGCTCCTTGGAAGAAAATCTGTGACAAACCTACACAGCATATTAAAAAGCAGAGACATTACTTTGACAACAAAAGTTCATATTGTTAAAGCTATGGATTTTCCAGTAGTCATGTATGGATGCGAGAGTTGGACCACAAAGAAAGCTAACTGCCGAGAATTGATGCTTTTGAACTATGGTGTTGGAGAAGACTCTTGAGAGTCCCTCAGACTGCAAGGAGGTCAAACCAGTCACTCCTAAAGGAAACCAACCCTGAATATTTGGTGGAAGGACTGCTGCTAAACCTGAAGCTCCAATTCTTTGGCCACCTGATGCAAAGAACTGACTCATTAGGAAAGACTCTGATGCTGGGAAAGATTGAAGGTAGGAGGAGAAGGGGACGACAGAGGATGAGATGGTTGGAGTCCATCACCAACTCATTAGACATGAGTTTGAGCAGGCTCCAGGTGTTGGTGATGGACAGAAAAGCTTGGCATCCATGGGGTCACAAACAGTCAGACATGACTGAATGACTGAATTAGACTGAACTGAAGATGAATCTTTCTCCATCTCTAGTTCTCTCTTTTTGTTTCTATTTCTCTTTCCCGTCCTTCCTTCCTCCACTGTATTTAAAATCCTTAATGTGTTAAAAAGATGAGAAACAAAAAGAAAACTAGGTAAATACAAAAATAGTCAAAAGAAAGTTGCATTTTACAAGAAATATCCATTGAGGGAACTGACCAGTGATAGCAATGATTTCAAGTGACTGGATTTTGGATACTACTGTGGATTCTAAGAATTAGATAAAAATTCTCTTGACTTCGAATCACTTGCCAGGTCAGTTGATATGGAGATGTCTGATCCCAGCTGAATAAGCCTTTGAATAAGCCATGGGAATTGAGCTTTTATCAGCATTTAAATAAGCCCCTCTGATATTCTTACATACATCATGGTCTGAAAACCCCTGCATGATTGGATTCTTAAATCAACTGGACTTGTGTGCTTGAAAGTCACAGTATCTAAGGCTGATGGTCTTCCTTTTCTTGTATTGTAGAAGTGCAAAAATGTCATGTTGCTTTGAAAAGTATCTGTTGAAATTATATGTCTTTGAAGAATAAGAAAGATACAACTCAGCTCTCAATCAAGGGTTCTCAATTTCATGAATGTGTCCCTGTTGTTTTGTGGTAGTCCTTAAATCAACTATCAGGTAATAAATTCTAAAACAAACAAAAAAACTCCACCAAATATGTTGACAAATGAGGCTAAGTTTATTAACCTACTAGACTAAAGTCCTCCCTGGTGGCTCAGATAGCAAAGAATCCATCTGCAATACAGGAGACCAGCATTTGATCCCTGGTTTGGGAAGATCTCCTGGAAGAGTGCATGGCAACCCACTCCAGTATATTTGCCTGGAGAATCCCAATGGACAGAGGAGGCTGGCAGGTCCATAGGATCGCAAAGAGTCAGACACGACTGAGTGACTAAGCAGAGCACAGACAAAGGGAGAACAATACCTTATTGGGTCTTTCAAGTGTCTTAAGAAGCCAAATGTTAGGAAAGGATATTTACAGGGTTTGGAGTCTGGGTCTTAGGGTAGGTGATACATGGTGGGGAACTGTTTGGTCTCAGCTAACATTTATGACATAAAAGTTTAACTTTGGTGGACTTAAAAGGGCAGGGTCTTGAAGTGAATCTTGAAAAGTTAATTGAAATCGAGTTAAATTTTTTAAAAACCTGTAAATATTGACCTTCTCTATTGCAGTAGTCTAATAAACTTAGCTTTGCTTGATCAACACATTTTTCTAGTGATCTTTTGGGAAGTCAAAATTTAACACTACTAAACAATCAATAAACCCTTTATTACTTTCTGGATATAATAGAATGCAACTAATTTCTGTTGCCTGAAATTAAAAATTAAAAAATATATAATGTAGTATAATAAATGCTCATGAAATAAATTTCTGGAGGGCAAAAAAGTTATAGTGGGGGCTAACATTAAATAGAGTATAAGGAAATAGAATTACTACTTTGCACCATCTCTTGTCTCTCAGTTACTAGCATATTGTCTTAATAAAAATGAACCTCTGATATTTATTTTTTGACAATGGTCATTGTGCTAATTTCATGAGGTTCATAACTTTTAGATAAAATCCTGCAGTAGATGTTGTTTTAGTATCACCTATTTGAATCCTCTTTACATTTCAATGGAAGACAGCCTATGATTCCTAAGTAACGTGATTAGCGTCTTGGTCAGGTCTGCCCTTGGGAATTTGTTGCAAAGACAGCTCTTAGCTAATAACTGATGAACATGGAGGGATCATTGGCCAGGGTGATTCCAAGTTTGTCAGGGTGTTGAATTTTAGTCATCCAATATGGTTACTGGCTTAATCATGCACTTTCATTGTTTGCTTTCCCTTTATCTCTTCTCCACCCCCTTCTTGTATGAAGAATCTGTGCATGCATGCATGCTAAGTAATTTCAGTCATGTTTGACTCTGTGACCCCATGGATGATAGCCTTCTAGGCTACTCTGTCCATGGGATTCTCCAGGCAAGAATACTAGAGTGGGTTGCCATTTCCTCCTCCAGAGGATCTTCCCACCCCAGGGATCAAACCTGTGTTTCTTATGTCTCCTGCATTGGCAGGCAGTGTCTTTACCACTGGTGCCAGCTGGGAAACCCTGTATGAGAAAATAGTGCACAGAAATGATGTTCCTTAAACATGTCTGATAATGGCCATAATTTAGTTAGAACTTTTTAATTGCAGGTAATAGAAATTGATTTTGCCTGTAGTGTTTGACTAAGAGGGGTTACTGCTAGATTACTAGTTTTGACTCCTCATATTGCCAACCGGTAGTGGTGGTGGTTTAGTTGCTGTAGTGTTCGACTCTTTGCAACCCCATTGAGTGTAGCCTGCCAGGCTCCTCTGTCCGTGGGATTTTCCAGGTAAGAATACTGGAGTAGGTTGCCATTTCCTTCTCCAGGGGATCTTTCCAACCCAGGGATCGAACCCAGGTCTCATGCATTGCAGACAGATTCTTTACCAACTGAGCAACAGAGGTACCTGTTAATCAAGCAAGTTGTTTGTACATAATCCTTGCCTTAGGATCTGCTTAGGAAAGAAGCCAGATGAGACACAGACGTCATAGGAAAGCATGTTATCTTCACCCTTTCATGGTAAAACAGTTCCTTGAACTTCACCAGAGACAACTTTTGGTAAAGAGTCAGTGAGAATGTTCATTCCCTGGCAAGACGATGTCTCATTTGTCTTTCTCTATTTAGTGCCCAGTACAACGCACATCACAGAGTAGGTAATCAATAAATGTCTACTGAATGAATCACCATGGTCTACATAGCCTGGTGGCAGAGTATGATAATTCCAGAAACCTGAAAATCTCAGAAGACTAGAGTTGAACCATTCTGAGGATGAGAAAGGCATGTATTGAAAAAGCATTTTAGCCAGTTCGTACCACACAACCAGGACCGATGCTCAGGCAACATGCGTGTGGATGGCTGGCCCAGTTGTCCATGGTAGTTGTAAATCATTATTTTCCATTTTAAAGCTTCTTTTGTCAGTACTGATTGGTGCATGCCCATGTTCTCCTCCTTTTAAAATATTTTCACATTATCCATGCTCATAACTATTTTGTCTAACTCCTTTACTACATATGTGCTTGGATCTGGCTCTTGGTATCTGAAGAGAATTCTCTTATATTCTTGCATGTTTCTTTTCTTAATGTCTCTTTTCCCCAGCTCATTAGCATTTCAAAGAAAGACACTTGGCCAAAATCATTGCTTATTTCTAAAGTACATATACCTGATCATGCATCCATACAAATATTTATCTTCCGCCTCAGGAATTATTTTTCTTATCATCACTGATTGCTTTGGTCTAGTGCCAGTCTGCTGCATGCCTGGTTAGACAGCATTAAATATTAATTTTGGCTGATACTGTAGAACATTAGTTGTGATAGCCGGACAGTTTTAAGTCCGTGCTTAAAACCAATCAATCAGAAAATGATATTTTAGTAGCTACTATGGGTAAAGCACTATGAAAATGGCCAAGGAGATCTACCAAAATTTTGACAATGATCTCTGTCTTCTAAATATGTAAGATTCCAATCCAAGTGTGAACACGATACTTATGTAGTCCCACGCAAGTGAGTTAACCCTTGCGTCTCATTTACTCTTATGTAAAATGAGGATAATAACTACTGTGCAGGTTTGATGTAAACTTTCAAATACACTGTTGTGGTTTAGTTGCTAAGTCATGTCCGACTCTTTGTAATCCCATGGACTATATAGCCCAGCAGGCTCCTTTGTGCATGGAATTTTCCAGGCAAGGATACTGGAATGGCATGCCATTTTCTTCTCCAGGGGAATTTGCAGGTCCAGGGATTGAACCCAGGTCTCCTGTGTTGCAGGTGGTCTCCTGCATTGCAGGCAGGTGGATTCTCTACCAACTGAGCCACCAAGGAAGCTCAATAAATGACGCTTAACACTTGGTGGTGGTTTAGTCACTAAGTTGTGTCTGACTCTTCTGACCCCATGGACTGTAACTGACAAGATTCCTCTGTCCCTAGAATTTTCACATACTAGACTCAAAAATGGCAACTGTGACAATCACTGGTCTTATTGCAAAGTTCAGATGTCAAACACAGGTAACACTTTAAAATATCACCTGGTAGGTATTAAAAGGTAGGGTAATTTTCCACATGCACAGCATCCAAGCACTGTTAATTCAGGGCAGGCAGCCATTCTGGATTGGAGAAACCTGGGGAATCATGTTGGAGTTAAATGAAATTAGAATTAAGTCTTGAAAAAGGGGTAGATGTTGACCAAACCTACTCACAGTCTTAAGATTGGACTGTGCAAGGTGGGCCAGGGTACCTGGGACAGGTCACCTAACCACACTGTATAGGATCCCAGGCTCAAGTAGGCTTCCAGGCTGGGGTGAAGGGGAAAATGAACCTGTGACTCCTGTCCTTCACCATGAAGGATAAGACTGAGGAAGTTATAATTAGGTTATAACTATAGTGTGATGAAAGTAAAAAAGATTGTAATGGACTCAGTTGTTAGAGGAAATGAACAGGGTGGAGGCAGAGGTTGGGAACTTTGCTGATGAGACCATAGCTTATTCATAGATGAGGTGAGCATGCACACCATCTACTGAGCTGGTTAAAGAGTTGGTTTGTGTCTTTATACAGGACATGGAAAAATGTGAACCAACTTTTCAGCCAACCCAATACTTCCTAAGAATCAACATTTCTTTGTACTCATTCTTCCTGGAGTAAGCATGTTTAGGGTAATCCAAAAAATGATAAAATCACTTGCCTTCTTTTTTGTTGTTGTTTTAAAATAAAGTTTTACATCATACCTATTATACAAATGAAGAATTATTTTCCAACCCTTTTGCCCATTTCATGTTGAAGTTTCCTTTTTTTCCTACCTTAATTGTACTTATTAACACAGCAGTATTACAAGTTATTCTTTCATGGATTAGAGAAGAGATGAGATATTTTCTATTTTTTGTTTGTCTTAAAATTGGCCATGTTTTTAGCAAAAATACAGAGTCTACTCCTTAAAAGAAAATTTTAGAAATGAGAGTGATGTAAGACAGCAAATATGTTCTAGAGTTATTCTTAAAATTGTGCTATGCAGATGAAGGTATTAACTTTAGTCCTCAGGTCCATTTTTCTCTTACCAGGCAAAACTGATGCCTCCACTGAATTATAGGTATGAGAGCCACTATCTCCCAGAAGCACCTTGAAAAAGAGATGTCTAATCTCAATAATGTGACTTTTTGCATTAAATAAATCCTCCATGTTCAGTAATTCTTAGTTCTTAAGGAGAAAATGTCTTATCTCTCTCTCATTCACCTCTTCTAAAGAAGAAAAGAATCTCAAATAAATTTGAATTTTACTAGCCAGAATTAATTTTGTTTCTTCCTATTTGATATTTCTCATCATATTGTGTGTGTGTGTGTGCATGTGTGTGTGTACACATGAGTGTGTGTATGTTGGAAATCCACTTTGCTTGCCAAATGTTTACCATAAAAACTATTTTCTTTTATATTGATTCTCTCTCCATTTCTTATAACTAAGTATATGTGCATTTAAAAAGCAGCCTAATAAGCCTTGTTTAATTAGTACACCTCTGAGGCAATACTTGGACAATGCTTGAGAAAGTATTTAACTAGGATGTTGAAAGGCCCAAGAGGGGGAATTCCCTGGTAGTTCAATGATAAGGACTGCACATTCTCTCTGTCTTGTGTGGGAGTTCAGGTGCTGGTCAGGGAACTAAGATCCCCAAGCTTAGTGACTAAAAAAAGAAAAAAAAGAAAGTTTCAGACCCAGGAGGCTTTTCACTTCTACAGATGAGCTACATTAGAGGGGCACCATGAAGTGGCTTTATTTTCTCCTAAAAGATATGTTCTCTACACTTTCAACTACACTAACAATACGTGCAGCTTGGCACTTGCAGGAAAATTTCTGGCCAAATCTGTATTTGGTATCAGTGCTGCTGCTTCTATATTATGATTTATGAAATGTGGTTAAATGATTAGATTATACAGAATGATCATTTGAACAATAGGAAGGATAAGGATGATTCTTTTTTCTGTAAGTTTGACTGCAGGTGACTTTCTCTTCATCCAAACCAGTATATCCATACCTCCCCACCCCCAAAGACACAATCTCTTCAATGAAACAGAAACAAATATTGAATAAAAATAGAAAAAAAGGTAAAATTATATGTTCACATTAGTGCCCCTAAACAGTGTGCTACTGAGTGACAGTAAGGTTTTATTTTATCTATTTACATTTTTATTGTTAGGGAGAAGCATACAGTTCACCCACGTATACACACAGCAGTAATGTAAAAAGTTAAATATTACTGAATATATAAAACACAGGAGTTTTTCAGATGCAAGTCTTATATGAATGGCATACACCTTATCTCATATTCTGAAATTATTTAGTTTGAGAAATCCTAAAACAAGTTTCCCTAGACTCAGAATTTTAGGGTTGGAAGTGATCATTAGATTATTTAGCCAGATTCTCTGAATTAGAATAAAGATCTACATGGATAACTAGGACTTGGTTCTCATTGAGGATAGAGACAAAATGGCACCCATGTCTTTCATAAATTTTAAAGTGATCATTATTTCCCTTTAATTACTGTCAGAAGGATATCCTCTTATAATGCTAATTTTCCTCATAAACACTGTATTATAAAATTTTAAATATTAACACTGAAAGGCTTTGACAAATTGACATGGGTTGCCCTTGCCTGTACTGTATGTCATTCTGGTGCTTAGTAGCTGAATATTACAGAAGCAGAAGATATTAAGAAGAGGTGGGAAGAATACACTGAACTGTACAAAAAAGATCTTCATGACCTGGATAATCATGATGGTGTGATCACACATCTAGAGCCAGACATCCTGGAATGTCAAGTCAAGTGGGCCTTAGAAAGCATCATTACAAACAAAGCTAGTGAAGGTGATGGAATTCCAGCTGAGCTGTTTCAAATCCTGAAAGATGATGCTGTGAAAGTGCTGCACTCAATATGCCAGCAAATCAGGAAAACTCAGCAGTGGCCACAGGACTGGAAAAGGTCAGTTTTCATTCCAATCCTAAAAAGAAGCAATGCCAAAGAATGCTCAAACTACTGCACAATTCCACTCATCTCATATGCTAGTAAAGTAATGCTCAAAATTTTCCAAGCCAGGTTTCAGCAATACATGAACTGTGAACTTCCTGATGTTCAAGCTGGTTTTAGAAAAGGCAGAGGAACCAAAGATCAAATTGCCAACATCTGCTGGATCATGGAAAAAAGCAAAAGAGTTCCAGAAACACATCTATTTCTGCTTTATTGACTATGCCAAAGCCTTTGACTGTGTGGATCACCAGAAACTGTGGAAAATTCTGAAAGAGATGGGAATACCAGACCTTCTTACCTGCCTCTTGAGAAATCTGTATGCAGGTCAGGAAGCAATCGTTAGAACTGGACATGGAACAGCAGACTGGTTCCAAATAGGAAAAGGAGTACATCAAGGCTGTATATTGTCACCCTGCTTATTTAACTTCTATGCAGAGTACATCATGAGAAATGATGGGCTGGAAGTAGCACAAGCTGGAATCAAGATTGCTGGGAGATGTATCAGTAACCTCAGATATGCAGATGACACCACCCTTATGGCAGAAAGTAAAGAGGAACTAAAAAGCCTCTTGATGAAAGTGAAAGAAAAGAGTGAAAAAGCTGGCTTAAAGCTCAACATTCAAAAAAGGAAGATCATGGCATCTGGTCCCATCACTTCATGGCAAATAGATGGGGAAACAACAGAAATAGTGTCAGACTTTGTTTTTTTGGACTCCAAAATCACTGCAGATGATGACTGCGGCCATGAAATTAAAAGACGCTCACTCCTTGGAAGAAAAGTTATGACCACCTTAGATAGCATATTGAAAAGCAGAGACATTACTTTGCTGACTAAGGTCCATCTAGTCAAGGCTATGGTCTTTCCTGTAGTCACGTATGGATGTGAGAGTTGGACTGTGAAGAAGGCTGAGTGCTGAAGAATTGATGCTTTTGAACTGTGGTGTTGGAGAAGACTCTTGAGAGTCCCTTGGACTGCAAGGAGATCCAACCAGTCCATTCTAAAGGAGATAAGCCCTGGGATTTCTTTGGAAGGAATGATGCTGAAGCTGAATTTCCAGTACTTTGGCCACCTCACGCACAGAGTTGACTCACTGGAAAAGACTCTGATGCTGGGAGGGATTGGGGGCAGGAGGGAAAGGGGACGACAGAGGACGAGATGGCTGGATGGCATCACTGACTCAATGGACGTGAGTCTGGGTGAACTCTGGGAGTTGGTGATGGACAGGGAGGCCTGGCGTGCTGTGATTCATGGAGTTGCAAAGAGTCGGGCAAGACTGAGTGACTGAACAGAACTGAACTGATTAGCTCTGCATGGTGACTGTTCATGAAGATTTCTGCATGTTTCCTGAGAAGCTATTCGCCTAGTAATACAGCTAAGAATGATGCTTTTTTTACTTATAGTGTTGTGTTATTATGCCAAGTTTCCAGTGGGATCATCTCTAAATTCAGATGCCTTTCTTACTTAGACCAATCAGCTCAGCTCTCTCTGGATATTTTCTTATTCCTTACCCAATTGACATGAGCTGTGCCCTGTTACTTTATCCTATTAGACCCACAGGCTATTTCAGCTTATAAAAGTCATGTCTTATCATAACTGGTTTTGGCTAATTTATAGCCATCAGAAAATGAATATGAGAACAGATTCACCAAAGACCACATCTATATCTGCTGCTTAGTCGCTCAGTCGTGCCTGACTCTGTGGAAGCATGGACTGTGGTTTGCCAGGCTCCTCTGGTCATGGGATTTCCCAGGCAAAAACACTAAAGTGAGGTA
Source organism: Madoqua kirkii (assembly GCA_006408675.1). Lineage (NCBI taxonomy): Eukaryota > Metazoa > Chordata > Mammalia > Artiodactyla > Bovidae > Madoqua > Madoqua kirkii. The sequence continues at coordinate 244 of SJYC01081530.1, read as the reverse complement.
CCATTTCCAACTCCAGGGGATCTTCCCAAAGCAGGGGTTGAACCTGCATCTCTTGTGTCTCCTGCATTGGCAGGCAGATTCTATACTGTGACCAATATTCAACTGATTTAGCCAAATGGGTGAAAAATCAGTCCAGTCAGTTGTGTAGCTTTTTTGAATGAAGCAACTGATTAATTTATTGTGTCAATTTTCAATAACTGTGCTGGATTTTTAATAAAATAATATTGTCTAAAGATCTAATATA
>SJYC01081526.1:0-12301 GCA_006408675.1 Madoqua kirkii | reverse complement strand
TTGCCTGCGGATTCTTTACCAGCTGAGGTCTCAAGGAAGCCCCTTGCATTGCCTGCAGATACTTTACCAGCTGAGGTCTCAAGGAAGCCCCTTGCTAGAAATATTGGACTCTTATTCCTTGACACTACATAGAAACCTGCCCTCACATGAAAGAAGCCACCCTACCCAGGAAGCAATCTCACCCCTTTAGTCACAGCCAGGCACCCGACTTCAAAGGGAAAACATGATGATGAGGTTTATGATCCAAAGCCTTTTCCTACTGATAAAGCCATGACTTGACTTTTCCTAAGAGCATGTCCTTAATTAAGACCCATCACATTTCACTCCCTTTCTCCCAGATTTTCCTGAAGAGCACTTCCTCACTCACCACGAGCACTCAAATTCCTGCACCCTTCTCTGCTTCCAGGAAGTCCAGACTTAGCCTGAGTAGAAGTGCAGTTTGTGTCCACAACACAGTTATTCCCACTGGGCTCCTTTGAGCATCTGAACCATGGAAAATGCTGCTGCAAACATTGATTAATATTTGTAAAGGAGCATATGCAAATGGAGATGGGACAGATAAAAGAGAACAAGTCTAATACTCTGGCACAGTTGTCACCAGAAAAATTTTATCAAATATAACTATTAGTATGAAGTCAAGTTTTAAAGAATCAAAATAATTTTTTTCTCTCTAAAATTAATAATAATGCTATATCACTAATGCCCCAAGAATTAGCTTGGTTATCATAAACAGTACAAGAAAGGATAAAACTCAAGTCGTCTTATGTTATTTTTAGACTTGCCATATGTAAAATATATTGTTGTTTTTGTAAAGGAGCATATGCAAATGGAGATGGGACAGATAAAAGAGAACAAGTCTAATACTCTGGCACAGTTGTCACCAGAAAAATTTTATCAAATATAACTATTAGTATGAAGTCAAGTTTTAAAGAATCAAAATAATTTTTTTCTCTCTAAAATTAATAATAATGCTATATCACTAATGCCCCAAGAATTAGCTTGGTTATCATAAACAGTACAAGAAAGGATAAAACTCAAGTCGTCTTATGTTATTTTTAGACTTGCCATATGTAAAATATATTGTTGTGTAGTCACTAAGTCACGTCTGACTCTTTGCAACCCCTGGGACTGTAGCCCACCAGACTGCTCTGTCTATGGGATTTCTCAGGCAAGAATACTAGAGTGGGTTGCCATTTCCTTTTCCAGGGGATTTGCCTAAATTAGGGATCAAACCCATGTCTCCTTCATTGGCAAGCGATTCTTTATCACTGAACCACTAGGAAAGCCCTGTATATAAAAGTTTGATTTTACAGGATAGAACCATAACTGGCTTCAGATGTATCATCTTTCACTTAAGTAGCCTACACCATGTACTGGAGGAGATATGGTAAAATGAATCATTGTTTTTATTTACAGAACACAGGTTTCAAATATCTTTACACAACACAATATTTTAGATGTACATATTTCACATATGTATCTTGTGTCTGTATATTTCTCTATTTTCACACCCCAACTTAAAGTAACCCTGAATAATTTACTTTCCTCAAATTATACCAATGAGTATCTGTTTTTCCTTTTCACTGTACCTAGACATTTTATAATTACACTGTTCACAGCTGACAAGCATAGGAAGAAAGCCTTAACCCATAATTAACATTAAGTTAGGTTTCTTATGTCACCCAGCAAACTAGTGAAACAGCCAAGATAGTTTATATATAAAAAAGTAAAATGTCTAAAAAATATTTTACTATATCAGAATACAAGCATCATCATCTTACTGTGTACACAGAAAGTAGTGTATGTTTTATATATATGACACTCTGGGATATGAAAGCTGTTGAAATAAAACAAACTTTGATATTTTAGATCTTCCTATCATTTTATAATATTATTGAGTTTAGGTACGAATTCTAACATTAAAAATGAAATTTCTCAAGAGAAAATTGCCTCAAATGAGGCAGGTATGCATGCTCAGTCAATCAACCATGTCCAACTCTTTGAGATCCTATGGACTACAGCCGGCCAGGCTCCTCTGTCCATAGGATTCTCCAGGCAAGAATACTGGAGTGGGAAGGAAATGGCAGTCCACTCCAGTGTTCTTTCCTAGAGAATCTCAGGGATGGGGGAGCCTGGTGCGCTGCCGTCTGTGGGGCTGCACAGAGTCGGACACGACTGAAGCGCGACTTAGCAGCAGCAGCAGCAGCAGCCATTTCCTAGTCCAGGGGACCTTCCCCACCCAGGGACTGAACCCATGTCTCCTGCATCTCCTGCATTAGCAAACAGATTCTTTACCACTGAGCCACCTGGGAACCCCTCAGATGAGGGAGGGAAATACTAAAAATCAGCATGGCAAATTCATAGGTTTGTTTGTATACAAACTGGTCCTTGGAAGATACCAAAGTGCCCTGCTAAATAACTGTTAAAGTGGTAGTATTTCATTCCAGGTGATCCATTTGGTTTTCTCTCTTTCTGTGAATAATGCTACATTTAAAGACTTGTGAGTGCTGGACATTATCAGGTGCTGAAGCAATGTTGTATTATCATTGACCTACTAAATGAGAGAGAATATTTTCAAATTATATAAACTATAAGTAAGGTGTTAATATGTAAAATATATCATCAGCTTATACAACTTGATAACAAAAACAAACACTCAATTAATGAATGAGTAGAAGACCTGAATAGACTTCTTTTCCAAAGAAGATATACAGATGGTCAAAAAACACATGAAAAGATAAACATCACTAATCATGAGGAAAACTCAAATAAAAAAAATGAGATATCATCTCACACCTATCAGAATGGCTATTATTTAAAAGCACACACGCAAAAAAAAACAAATGTTTACAAGATGTGGATAAAAGGGAACTCTAGCGCATTGTTGGTGGGGATGTAAATTGGTGTGGTCACTGTGGAAAACTATATGAAGTTTTCTTAAAAAAATAAAAATAGAATTACCAAATGGTCCTGGGTATATATCCAAATAAAACAAAAACATTAATTCCAAAAGATATTTGCACTTCAGTGTTTATAGCAGTGTTATTAACAGTAGCCAAGATATGGAGGCAAACTCAGTGTCCATCAGCAAATGGATGGATAAAGGAGCTGGGAGATATATAGATATAGATATAGATATAGATATAGATATAGATATAGATATAGATATAGATATATAGATATATATCATCCACATGTATATTCCATGCATATATATCACAATATATATATTCCATGCATATATATTATTTTATATATTTATATATATATATATTCCAACTTGAAAAAGAATTAAATTTTGCCATTTATAACAGTATATACCCTGGATAGTGTTATGCTAAGTGAAATAAATCAGAGAATGACATATATTGTATGTTATCACTTATAAGTGCAATCTAAAAAATAAAACAAACTAGTGACTATAACAAAAAGGAAACAAACTCACTGATATAAAGAACAAGCTAATGGTTACCAGTGGAGAAAGGAAAGGTGGGAGGAGCAAGATCAGGATAGGAGTTTAGAGGTACAAACTAGTCTGGATAAAATAAATAAGCTGTAATGCTATATTGCACAGCACAGGGAATATGTGTAATATTTAATAACTATAAACAGAATACAGCCTATAGAAATTTTGAATCACAGTGTTGTACACCTGAAGCTACTGTATCAATAATATTAAAAACCAACTATACTTCAATAAAAAATAAATTTAAATATATCAGAATTGCTCTTTTAATTCTATATCAAATTTTATCCTATCACTAATGTTTTCCTATTTTTCCATAAGAAGATGCACCAATTATATGAAGTATATTCCTTCTAGCAAAGATGTGACTCATAAATTTAGTTTACAGAATTATTTGACATTTTTAAATGTTTGATGATAACTACTATTATCATTAGTATCACTTGCTCCTTGGAAGAACATATATGACAAACCTAGACATCTATTAAAAAGCAGAGACGTTACTGTACTCATAAAGATTCACATACTCAAAACTACGCTTTGTCCCAGTAATCATGAATTGATGTGAGATTTGGAGCATGAAGAAGGCTGAGCATCGAAAAATTGATGTTTTTGGACTGTGGTGTTGGAGAAGACTCTTGAGAATCCCTAGGATAGCAATGAGATAAAAAGCCAGTCAATCCTAAAGGAAATCAGTCCTGAATATTCATTATAAGGACTGATGCTAAAGCTGAAGCTCCAATACTTTGACCACCTGATGTGCAGAACTGACTCATTGGAAAAGACCTTGATGCTGGGAAAGATTGAAGGTAGGAGGAGAAAAGGACAACAGAGGATGAGATGGTTGGATGGCATCACCAACTCAATGGACATGAGTTTGAGCAAGCTCCAGGAGTTGGTAATGGACAGGGAAGCCTGGAGTGTTGCAGTCCATGGGGTTGCAAAGAACTGGACATGACTGAGTGGCTGAACTGACTGAACTGTCATCAATAAAATTTTAATGGTATAAAAATTACATAGCTATAACTGCTTAAGAAATACCATGAGATTATTTGCTATATAATTTATAGTAACAAATACCTATTTGATTTTCATCCTTGCTTCTGGCACAGAGCTTTTAAAACTCTTGAAATTTCCTAGGTGAGGAGAGCCATAAAACTTTCTTTTCTTAATGAGGTAACGTTGGGACCACACCTAAGGATTGGAACTGGATGCCAAGAGATCCAACCTTGAGACCAGAAGTTAGTACCACACCCTGCCCTCCAGGGAAGGGAGAGAGACTGGGGGGTGAATCAATTGCCAGTGATCAATGATTTAATAAATTATGTCTCTGCAATGAAGCCTTCATAAAAGCCCAAAAGGACTGTACGTGATCAGCCAAGGACATTTGTCATCTGCCTCTGTAGAGACTAGTTTTCCCTTGGTGGCTCAGTTGGTAAAGAGTCTGGTTGCAGCACGGGAGACCCAGATTCAATCCCTGGGTCAGGATCATTCCCTGGAGAAGGAAACGGCAACCTGCTCCAGTATTCTTGCCTAGAAAATCCCATTGGTGGAGGAGCCTGGCAGGCTACAGACCATGAGGTACAAACAGTCGGACATGACTGAGCTGCTTCACTTTCTTTCTTTTCATTCTTTCTGTGGAGACTGAATCCTGTTCTACTGCAGTTGTTGACCTTCAAATTGCCATGAATAAGTTCAGGGTGGAGAGTGAGGCACTCTGTGCTCCAGGATAACTGGTAGAACAGGTCTTTAGGTAGTTAGATATTTTTAGAAACTGATTTCATGAACCCAATCCCTGCATCTCCTTAAATCTGGTATGTGCCTGTGTGCTAAGTCACTGCAGTCGTGTCTGACTCTTTGCCGTCCTATGGTCTTATAACTGCCACGTTCCTCAGTCCATGGGATTCTCCAGGCAAGAATAATGGAGTGGACTGTCATTTTCTACTCCAGGGCATCTTCTCGACCTAGCAATCAAACCCATGTCTCATGTTTCCTGCATTAGCAGGCAGGTTCTTTACTTCTAGCACCACCTGTTTATGCCTAGAAAAACACTGAATCCCTTCATGGTGTTTGATGTCAACTCTTCATTGTTGTTGCTGCTCAGTCACTCAGCTGTGTCCAACTCTTTGTGACCCCATGGACTGGACTACAGGCCACCAGGCTTCCCTGTCCATCACCATCTCCCTAAGCATGCTCAAACTCATGTCCATTGAGTCAGTGATGCCATGCAACCATTCCATCCTCTGCTGTCCCCTTCTCCTTCTGTCTTCAGTCTTTCCCAGCATCAGGGTCTTTTCTCTTCAGATCAGGTAGCCAAAGTATTACAGCATCAGCTTCAGCAACAGTCCTTCCAATGAATATTCAGGATGGATTTCCTTAAAGTTTGACTAATTTGATCTCCTTGAAGTCCAAGGGACTCAGCTCCTTGTGACTTAAAGAAAACCTCTTGTAAAGTAAGTGCTTGATTGCATTGAATTCCCCCTTCACCAAAATCGCATGTATTGGCCTTCTCCCACTATCTCTTTGGAGCACTTTCTTGGAACTCTCTGAGGTGCTATCTCCCAGGCTGCAGTCTTCACTTTGCCCCAAATAAAACTCAACTCATAACTCTCACTTTATGCATCTTATTTTAGTCAACAGAAGAATGTTTCTCTGAGTTCTATGAGCTGCCTTAGCAAATTAATCAAACCCAAACCCAAGGAAGTGATTAGCGGAAATTCTGACTCACAGACAATTGGTCAGAAGTATAAGTAAGAACCTACGCTTGAAATTGGCATTTGAAGTGGGGAAGGGAAGGGCGAAGTCTTGATGGACTGAGCATCAACCAATCTTTTGCTCTGAACCCTTAAATTGAATCTGAGACTATCTCTGGGTAGAGAATCAGAATTGAAATGGATTGCAGGCACCAAGCTGGTGGACGAGAAGTGTTTGTTGGTGATGTGGGGAAGCAGGCACACTCACACATACACACACACTGGAGCTGGATTCAGGAACCTGAGAAAGAACATAACCAGAAATCAGTGATTTTTTGAATGACTTAAAAGTAACGCAATAAAGTAATACATTCTGGATATTTCAAGTGGGCGTGTAAGCAAGCCAGTCTGACTGCTCTCTTTGTCCCCATTGACCCTTCTCCTAACCGCCAGTAAATCTTAACTAGTTTACATCTGATTATAACAAGAGGATTTCACACTGTTAATTCATTGACTTCCTTCCTTTTTCAATACCAGATTTGTGATGGCAATTTTCTGAAACCCAAAATAGCTATGCTTGACCTTTCTCTTCTCTCTTCTTCTGTGAGCCCATGTCTAAACAAAGTAAGTTCACAGTAAATGTTAGGGCTCTTCTCACCTGAAAAAAACATGTATATATAACTCCATTTTAGCCTGAGGATCAGCTTTTCATTTTTCATTGTAATCCACTGCTAAACAAAATCTTTCCTTTAAAATAGACCCCCTCTTTCTTCAAACCCTTTTCTTCTCCTTGCTTGCCTGGAGACAGTTTTCTCCCTGAGCCCCAGGCTATGACAGGCATATGGATGACATCACCTGTCTGGTGGTTGAAGTTCAGAAAGCCCACCAGCTCAAATTCCCTTTTGCTCATGTTGTGATATTGTGTCATATTGTTGGGGGATGTTACTTAAATCACTTTCCTAAACTGTGAACAGCTACAAGTATCCTTATTTTTGAGACATTTCCTCTGTTACTTACTTTACATCTGTGTGTTCAATTTCTCTGATGCAATAATTCTATGGCTTATCTAATTCCAAGATATGATTAACCTGTTCTGATTATATATGTCAATACTTAACGTCAGTTTTTGAGGAAATGTTTACTTTTTAAACTGTTATTGAGATGCAATTCAACTATTGAACTGAATTTAAAAATTTTAGTATATTCACATACATGGGTAAGCAACCTCATAGCAATATTAGACTATTTTCATTATCTCAAAAAGAAATATTGAAGTTATCAACCCCTTAAAGTGACATGAAAGTGTTAAGTCACTCAGTTGTGTCCACCTCTTTATGACTGCAAGGAAAATAGCCAACCAGACTCCTCCGTCCATGGAATTCTCCAGGCGAGAAAGCTATAATGGGTAAGCCATTCCCTTCTCCAGGTGATTTTCCTGACCCAGGGGTCAAGTCCAACCAGGAATCATACCTGACCCAGGAACTGAACTCTGATGTCCTGCATTGCAGGTGGATTCTTTGCCATGTGAGCCACCAGGGAAGCCCCATAGACCTTCAGATAGACCCTGCTGAATGCTAAAGGCACATGGTAACTGGTATACAGAAAATCTCTTTACTATCTTTGCCACTTTTATGTAAATGTAAAATTATTATAAAACAAAAATAATTTAAAAGTACTTCAAATACATATGGTACAAACAATACAATCGTCTTGTTAAATTAATACATATATTGTTCTTGCACTATCCAACCTGTTCTAAGTGTTTACATGTTAACTTACCATACCTTCACAAACATTAAGTAAGTTGCTATTCTCCTACAGATGAACCAGATGCAGGGAGTAAGTGAATTCCCCAAGATGCTCACCCCAAGAAGAACATCAAGGCTTTATATCTTGGCTACTGACTCTGCAGTCCATCTTTTAACCACTGCACTTTTCCACTGACTATGATAAATGAGACTTCAGCAAGTCAATATGATTGTGGTGGTGAAGTCACTTAAGTTGTGTCCTGCTCTTGCAACCACATGGACTGTAGCCTGCCAGGTTCCTCTGTCCATGGGATTTCCTACTCAGGAATACTGGAGTGGGTTGCCACTTCCTTCTCCAGTGAATCTTCCTGACACAGGAATCAAACTCACATCTCCTGTGCCTCCTATATTGAAGGCAGATACTTTACTGCTGAGCCACAAGGAAGCCAGTCAGTATAAGGAGGAACAGAAAATGCTGAGATGTGAGATAAAAATCTGAACTTCTCTCCCAAACATGAGTTTTAAAGAATTACAAATATTAGTTCAGAAGTGATTTTTCTCACTTAAATATCACATGCAATTAGAAATGTCTGCATGTGTATGAAAGTAGGTCAAGTCGGGCCTATGTGCTCATTGATTTCAGCTAGGAAAGGTGGATAAAGTACAAAATTCAGGAATATGTCTTAAAGGGCTCCAATCCTGCTTCCAACAACAACTATGCCCCTGCTGACAATTTACTTGACATCTCTATTTCTCAGTACCTGGGTGGGCAGATCGTATCACCTATATTTCAAATCCTTGCAAAACTGCACAGTACATAGTAAATGAGTGATAAGTACTATGGAAACAAAGAGTGGGGAAGGGCAGACATCAGGTAGTCTCAGGACAGACAGCTGTTTCTTGCAGGAAAGTCGAGAGCACCCCTATGAACGAGGGATACATAAAAGGAGGCCTGACTTAAGCAAGGAAGTGAGTCATGGAGCCTTCTTGAGAAAGAGTATATTAGGCAGAAGGAAGATGCTCCAATGCCAAAGAATTGAAGTATTCAAATTGTGGTAGTCCCTGGACAGCAAGGAGATCAAGCCAGTCAGTTCTAAAGAAAATCAACCCTGAATATTCGTTAGAAGGACTGATGCTGAAGCTGGAGCTCCAAAATTTCGGCCATCTGATCCAAAGAGACAACTCACTGGAAAATCCCCCAGTGCTGGGAAAGATTGAAGGCAGAGGAATAGACGATTAGATAGCATAGACAATTAGATAGCATCACCGACTCAGTGGACATGAATTTGAGCACAGTGTGGAAGATAGTGAAGGACAGAGGAGCCTGGCATGCTGCAGTCTGTAGGGTCACAAAGAGTCAGACATGACTTAGCAACTGAATGATGAGATGCCCCAGGCAAGAATAACCTTGGAATGGAGAGCTTGAAAATCAGCAGGCAAGGAGCAGACTGGTGAGGTGAAGAGTAAGTATATAGAGGCCCAAACTGATTTGCAAACCTAAACCACTCTGAGGGTTGCTTGAAGATTTTCTCACACTGCCGAGGCACTCTACTACCCACAGAAATTGCCTCTGTCTCGAAATCTCAAACCATTGTTTGGATATACCACATTTAAATATATGGAACTGGTATATGTGAGTATCCATCTCTCACCTGTAACTGGAATGTACATTGCCTCATTCCGTCATCATGTACAGTGTGTGTATGTGAGTGTTTGTGTGTGTACACAAATGTGCTTGTTTCATGTTTAATACACTAAAATGTCTAGAAATGTAACGAGATTATATTTTTTTGATTAGTAAATTCTAACAAACAAAGCACATTACATTAGAGCAAGAATTGTGATTTTGGTTATATTTCTCTTCTCATGCATCCTGTAAACTTCATATGTACTCACTGGAACTAAAATTATCTTAAATTTGCAATATAGCTTACAGGCTTGAGCAGAATTATACAGGAATTATCAGGTATTATGACCTAGTTTACAGTTATGAGAGCCAGTGAAAAGTTATTTTAATTTCACTTGATAAAGGGCTTCACATTCACTTTGAGAAGGTAAATGGCTTTCCAAAAGTTATACAGTTAACAGGTGGTAGAAACTTGAGTGGAACCAATGTTGCTGGGCCTCTGTTTATTTTTCCCTAAGTTTACCATAGGCCAAAATGAATTTAAAATATTGCAGAGTAAGGTTAAGCCTATAAATATCCAAAGAAATACTACTAAATTCGTGGGGAAAAAAAAAAGAGAGAGAGAGAACTACAATTCTATTAATTAATTTGCAGTCATGTCCCTGGTAAATAAATGTTCTTGGAGCTGTATGTATCTGTCAGTAAGGAAGACTACTTTTAAAATGCTGCATTTCTAAATTATTATCACAAAACAAAATGATAGTTTCAAGAAGAACTAAATTCCTAACAGCAGAAGTTGCTCTTTGGAAAAATATAAGATTCACTTTGATACCTTGCCCACATTAATCAGAATTCCAATGTGACCATTTTCAAAACATATTAAAAACTAAATTCTTCAATTATTTTCAGGGAGAAAATCAAGAAAGGGCACAAGGTAGAGGAGTGGATGAGAATTCAACAAGTATTCTTGGCTCCTCTACAAAACTAGAAAATAAATGCTTGGCAAATCATGCATTATATTATACAGATGTGGGAAATTCTCACTTGTACCATTACTCATTTACATTTCTCTTCTTTTCTGGGATCTGTAGCAAAATTTGAATCCAAGTTTGGATTCTCTTAGCCTTTCAGAATTCTACTTAGAGACTTTCTTGATTTCATCAAGTGAATATATAGAGAAAAAAAGTAAAACATGGTAAATGCTACCAAAGAATTACATGGTAGGCTAATCTGCTGTCAAAAACCCATATAAAGACTTCCAAAACAAATGACAGCATTTGCCTTCTCCAAGCCCTTATTTACTTTAATTAGCCTGATTATTGTGCTATTTACAGCATATAATCACAACGTACAAGTGGTGCTCATTCTTTTATTCCTGACTTGTCTATCTGAGTTGCAAACTGGGAACACAAGACTTCAGTTTTGTACAAACAGTCACCCTAAAGCCACTCAAAAATGGCATGCAATAAAATCAGCACATGCTATATTTATTTTAACAACATATCTCATGTAGAGTAACTTGAAAATAGAATCAAAGGCAAAATTACATTGCTGAATTTTTTAATAATTAAATTAAATACCATACAATGTATATAAAAGTACTAGGCATATCTAGTTATAACATTTAGGTATGGGCTATATGGCTTTGTATTATAGAAATTCACAGAAGAAATCCAGAAAATAGCTAAGCCTTTGCAATATAAGATGTTTTCAATTAGGAAATTAAAATAGCATTTGTGATTTCAGAGCAAATAACAGCTCTTTGTGGTAAAAGTGTTAACATCATAATTCAAGAGACTTGGCCAGTTCATTGCACTTGACTCACAAAACCAAAATTATGAGAGCCCGTCTTTAGATGTAGTGCTAATTTTCATTTTATATGTCCATGTTTCAATATATTTCAAATATGTTTCCACATATTTGAAAATGCATACATTTCTTATCCGGTTTTATTCTTGAAAAGATTCCAAACAAATATTCTTATACTTTAAAAATAGAACAAAAGCATAGGAAATCTAGGAATGTAATGATTTTTTACAAATGTAAGTTCATAAGTTCATATTATATAATCATCAAGATACTGTTCATTATTTCTAAAGTAGTACTATTCTGCTAACTTTAAATGAAAAGAGATTCTGCCATACCTATTTATCAACATATGATGTTGCTGTTGTTCAGCTGCTAAGTCATGTCCCACTTTTCATAACACAATGGACTGCAGCACCCCAGGCTTCCCTGTTCTTCACTATCTCCCAGAGTTTGCTCGAACTCATGTCCATTGTGTCAATGATGACATTCAACCATCTCATCCTCTGTCCCCCTCCTTTCTCCACATGACCTCAATCTTTCCCAATATCAGGGTCTGTTTCAGTGAGTCAGTTCTTCACATTAGGTGATCAAAGGATTGGTGCTTCAACTTCAGCATCAGTCCTTCTAGTGAATACTCAGGGTTGATTTCCTTTAGGATTGACTGGTTAGATCTCATGGCTGTCCAAGGGACTCTCAAGAATCTCCTCCAGCACCACAGTTCAAAAGCATCAGCTGTTTGATGTTCACCTTCCTTTTGGTCCAACTCTCACAGCCATACACGACTACTAGGAAAACCAGAGCTTAGACTATATGGACTTTTGTTGGCAAAGTGATGTCTCTGCTTTTTAATACACTGTCTAGGTTTGTCATAGCTTTACTTCCAAGGAGCAAGCATCTTTTAATTTCAAAGTGGCAGTCATCATTCACAATGATTTTGGGGATATAATAATACAACATA
>SJYC01081523.1:0-31126 GCA_006408675.1 Madoqua kirkii | reverse complement strand
ATTGGAAGGACTAATGCTGAAGCTGACTCCAATACTTTGGCCACCTCATGCAAAGACTTGACTCATTGGAAAAGACCCTGATGCCGGGAAGGGTTGAGGGCAGGAGGAGAAGGGGACAACAGAGGATGAGATGGCTGGATGGCATCGCTGACTCGATGGGCATGGGTTTGGGTAAACTCTGGGAGTTGGTGATGGACAGGGAGCCCTGGCGTGCTGCGATTCATCGGGTTGCAGTCGGACACGACTGAGCGACTGAACTGAACTGAGGCCCATTTTTCCAGGCAAGGAAACTAAGGTAGAGAGAAAACATACAACTTAACAAAGAAAGTTGCTAGTAATAGTGGGCAGAGCTAGAATTCAAACCCAGACAGTCCAGCTGCTCAATCCACATTCTTGACCATTACCCTGTGTTAAATTATAATGTGTCGTTTAATCGTACAGTAACTCGCCAAGATATATATTGACTTACTCACTTTGAAAATTAACAAAATGAATCCAAAGAAGACAGGAAATATCTTCAGTCAGAGATATGATGAAGTGGTAATGCTCAACTTCACACCAGGTCCATCAGACTCCATTAAACATTATTTCATATGCTTGTGCTCTTGAGATCAACAAAACTATCTTGAAAAGTGAAGTGAAAGTTGCTCAGTTGAGTCTAACTCTTTGCGACCCCATGGACTAAAAAGGCCATGGAATACTCCAGGTCAGAATACTGGAGTGGGAAACCTTTCCCTTCTCCCAGAGATCTTCCCAACCCAGGTATCGAAACCAGATTTGCCGCTCTGCAAGCAGATTCTTTACCAGCTGATCCACAAAGGAAGCTATGGGAATTAAGTAAGACCTTGTATATATTTTATCAATGCTAAGTATACCATAATGATGTTGGATTGAATTTACTGTGAACACACTCTTTTGTCACCACCATGCCTATTAACATTAAACAAATAGTCTCTAAATTTTAATCTTATATGTCTATCGGTCTGTGGTTGGTCATAAAATGTAATAGTTCATGTATAAATTCAATATATGCATTACTATACTAATAAATCATCAATCTGTCACATATTAGCTAGTTATTCCTATGCCAGTTTCTTTATTATTATTATTATTATTTACTTTACACTATTGTATTGGTTTTGCCATACATCAACATGAATCCACCACAGGTGTACATGTGTTCCCCATCCTGAGCCCCCCTCCCTCCTCTCTCTCCCTCTGGGTCGTCCCAGTGCACCAGCCTCAGGCATCCTGTATCCTGCATCGAACCTGGACTGGCGATTCATTTCTTATATGATATTATACATGTTTCAATGCCATTCTCCCAAGTCATCCCACCCTCGCCCCCTCCCACAGAGTCCAAAAGCCTGTTCTATACATCTGTGTCTCTTTTCCTGTCTTGCATGCAGGGTTATCGTTACCATCTTTCTAAATTCCATATATATGTGTTAGTATACTGTATTGGTGTTTTTCTTTCTCCTATGCCAGTTTCTTATCCTATCTGTTCTTCAGCTTCCTAATTCTTTAAATGAGGACAATAGTACATATATATTAGGTGCTGTGAGAGTTAAACTGATTAATATAAGTAGAGCATTTGTAACAGTACCTGGTACACAAGAATGATGATAAACCACCAAAATTAACTATGGTTGTGTCTATAAGAAAATATACAAAAATAAACTTTAAAGAAAATGAGAAATATGAGCTACATAAATTTTATTTTAGTGTACTGATTAATGATATAAACTTTTCTGTCTTACCTAAAACTATCTAATAATAAAATTAGTTTTAGCAAGAAAGTATAATTGAACATGTACCACTGCTTTTTAAAGCCTGGGTATACAACTTTGTGAAATGGTGATTTGATGGCTTGGTTCTAAATCTTTTTTGGTTTTTTATTTTAATAGCTGCCTAGTTGAAAAATATACTTCACAAAGAAACACAGGTCCTTGTGGAAAAGTATATCCATATACAAGTCTTGGGGCTTCTTTGATAGCTCAGTTCATAAAGAATCTGCCTGCAATGCAGGAGACCCCAGTTTGATTCCTTGGTCGGGAAGATCCCCTGGAGAAGAGATAGGCAAACCACTCCAGTATTCTTGAGCTTCCCTTGTGACTCAGCTGGTAAAGAATTCACCTGCAATGTGAGAGACCTGGGTTTGATCCCTGGGTTGGGATGATGCCCTGGAGAAGGAAAAGGCTACCCACTCCAGTATTTTGGCCTAGAGAATTCCTGGAGAAGTCCATGGAGTCAGAAAGAGTTGCACACGATTGGACAACTTTCACTTTCATATAAGTCTTATATTTGATCAATAAATTTCCATCTTCTAAAATGTTAATCTTTTTTTTTACAAATTAAAAGAAGGCATTTAATATTTATATTTTTTACAGATGATCTTAAAACCTACCTGAAGTATTCATTTGGACAGTTTTTTAAGAAATTAGAAAATGCACTTTCAAAGCATTATTAACACTGAAATACGAGAGTTTTACAGGTACAATGAATCAGTCTTAATCAGGAACAAAAGTCCCATACTGATGGAAATATTTTTTTTACATATGTTTTCAAAATTCTTTCTCCAAAGCATGAGCTTTTTTTTTTTTTTAAGCCATTATTTCCTCATTTATTGTCAAAAACGTCACTTTGGTTTCAAAAAGATTGGTTAAGTGGGCATATTTTGTCTAAAAAAATTTCTGCTAGATAACATATCACCAATAGCTATTGCTTCTAGCTCACAATATATCTAAGAAAGAGTTCAAACCCAGAAGGGCCATGCTTTTCTTCCATTTTTCATTGTTGTTATTATTGCCTTAAATTATTAGGATCATCTTGACCAGTAGATTCTTTGCAGAAAATATTTTAAGTCACGTGTACATTTTAAGAGTGTTCATTTATCATAATCAGTAATATAGTCTATAAATCCATTTCACCAAGAACATGTAAACTACAACATGTCACTGTATATTCAGAATGAGGTAGCCATCAGTAAGTCTGAGTCACAGAGTTCCCACTTTTCTTGCAGACCACTGATAGAGAATCACTCACTCTCATGATTGAGTGACAGAGCCAGTATCAATCACATATTCAATATTAGCAAAGTTAGTGTATTTCTATTTTCTCAAGATTAAAAACTAAATAGAATTGGAGTTCTAATACCTGGTGGCTCAGTGGTAAAAATAATCCGTGTGCCAATGTAGGGGACACCACTTCGATCCCTTGGTGGGCAAGGGCCCCTGGAGAAGAAAATGGCAACTCACTCCAGTGTTCTTGCCTGGGAAATCCCATGAACAGAGGAGCCTGGCAGCCTACAGTGCACAGGGTCACAAAGAGTCAGACACGACAGCGACTAACAACAACAAAATGTTCTCTTCAGGCACCTCAAGGGACAACCTTGCACATCCCTAGAATGTACACACCCTATTTTGGAAATGACAGCACTAAGTTGTCTCATGCCAACAGTGACACCACATGGTCACCAAGGAATAACATGATTTATGTTTTTTCCCAGACCTCTATTCTTCCTACTAAGGAGACTCAAGCACTCACAGCTTGCTTCTTTCTGTTCTTCATGATCCTAATTATCAGAATGGAACTTGTAGCCTGAACCTAACCAGGTCACTTGCCTGATAAAACAAGAACATTTATGTTTTGACAGGATTTAAGTGAGGTCAAGAGTTTCCCAATGTAATGTATGAAATGTGCAGGATATTGTACAACCCAAGATTAATTTATCAGCCCCCTTTACTCTTTGGTTACCCTAAATTTGTTTTCTGTGTCTGTGAGCCTTTTACTGTTTTGTAACTCAGCATATGAAGATCCAGGAAATCCTCAATCCACTAAGAAAAGGCCATCAACAGACAGCAACCTCAAGATGACACAGGGTTATGAGCTGCATTGTGTGCCCCCCAAATTCATGCATTGAAGCCTCAACCACCAGTACCTCTGGATGTGACTACATTTGGAGACAGAGTCCTTTAAAAGGAGATTAAGTTAAAATAAGCCATTGGGATTGGCTCTAATTCAATCTACTCAGTGTCCTTATAAGAAGAAAAAATCCACACACACAGAGAGACACCAGGGATGCCCATGTACCATGTGAAAGACCACATGAGACACAGCAGGAAAGCAGCTGTCTGTAAGTCAGGGAGAACCAAACCTGCTAGCTAGTGCCTTAACCTTAGATGTCCAGCATCCAGAACTTCGAGAAAATTAATTTCTATTGTTTAAACCACCCAGTCTATGATGCTCTGTTAGGGCAAACTGAGCAAAGTAACACACACTGATATCATAATTTTCTGGCAAAGACTTTTTACAAATGCCACAACAAGCAATAGGAAATATTCTTAAAATGGCTGGGATAATAGGAAATCTCAGCAGAAAAATAAAAAAAGACTGGAATGGAAATTTTAGAAATATAAGGTATAATAACCATATATATATATATGTACATATAGATATATACACATATGTATATATAGATATATACACACCAGATGGACACTGAGATGACAGAGAAAATAGTGAACCTGAAAACAGATCAAGAGAACTCATCCACTTTAAACAACAAAGAGAAAGGAGATTGAATAAAAATTAACCAACTCACAGGGACTTGTGAGGCAAAAATAAAAAGCAAAAATCCTAAAATTAAGGTCCCTTGAGTCCCAAAATTAGAGAAGGAGGATGGTGATAAAAATACTGGGGGAAATAATGGCTTAAAAAATCCCCAAGTCTTTAGCAAAATACTTAAATCTACACATTCAAGACATTGAGCAAAACTCTTACAGGAGAAAGTCAAAGAAATCCACACATAGGCCAGTGAGTAGTGGAGACCAGAGGGCTAAGGAATACAGACAGAAGGGAACACGCATTTTGAACTGGGTATATGTGAAGCCAGACTGTTTTCATATTCCAAGTCACAGTCCAGAGATTTCTCAGCAGTCCTGCTGATAAACAGACCCTAAGTGCCAGCAAAGAATCCAAAGAATTGAACAACTCCCTGAAGGCAAACCAGAGCGTGTTCACTGCAAGTGGTGACACCACGATTACAGGCAAAGGTTTGCTGGGCAGAAGGGGGGTGCCTGTGAAACACCGCAGGGCATCGAGACAGTGAGGAGCAAGTTCCACCAATTAATGAAGTGCTTCTGAGCAGGAGTTCTGTCTAGAAGGTTTCTGAAAGAAGCCAGGCTGCACCAGCTAAGGCCCCTGGGAACTGGAAACAAACTCACTCTCTGGCAGCGGGGATGCCAGAAACCCAGCATCGCCATGGCTACCAGCAGAGCCTCTCTCAAAGCCTTTCAGGAATCTCTACTATTTGTGGAAACTGGGGAATATTCCCCAAAGGCCCGCATCCCTCTGCTCTCCAACACTTCCAGCGGTTGCCTCTCTCAACTGTCCCTCAATTCAGTTGAAAAGCAAGAGGGTGCCCTTAAACGCCACTCATGCCTGGGACCCTTCCTTGGTGACACTCATCAGGAATGCCTCCATCAGACACCCTACTGGAGAGGTGATACCAGCATTTTCACTTTGCCAGAAATCCCCTATACTCACAGATCCCGATCTGGAACCTTGTTAGCATGCTCTTGAATTCCTTACATGATTGGAGGGAAAAAATAGATCCTCATTGATGTGACCAATGTACCAGTTAAAGGACCCAAGCCTTTCTTTTGCTTTCTGTGTTGTTTTCCCAAAATAATTGCAAAGAGAGGTGAGTGACAAATAATGTAATCTCTGTTGCATATTTGCCAGGAAAGCTTCCTATGGGGGCCAGCGGTGGATGTCAATCTGCATTTTTTCAAAGGAAATAAGGAAAACATGTAGATTGGTTTAATAAGTTAATGTTTTGGAGAATAATGGATTTTTAAATTAGCTTAAGTTTTTATTGTAAATCCAGACTCTCCCAATCAACTAACGAAACAAATATTTAAAAATATATATCCAAAAAGAGAGTCTGTGAGGTTTTCTATTCGATGGTTCCTCCCAACACTGCTCATCTATTTCTTTTCTAGTCAGTGTATCTCCATTATTCCAGTAGGTATCAAATCACTTTTAGAATGTTGTCTCTTAAAATTGCCCCTTCTGCAACCTCTGGCCAAATATGAGGCTCTACTGGGAACCACCAGTGATCATATCCCAATTGCTTAATCCAAGGGTTAGCATCTGACCCACAGCAGACCAATCAAAGTTCTTCCCAGTGATTTTCAGAATACAGTTAAAGAGGAAACATCTGTTCCCTATGGGTGGGAAGCTGAAGAAGTGATCCCTGGATTCCAGATATGGGCAAGTGCTTTGTGTAAAGGAATGAAAGTGACCTGCAGAGAAAGGCAGACATGATAAGGAGACATCCTGGTCCTTGGTCTCAGGTATATTTGGTAGATTGATACATAATGGGCCCCATAAGCCATGCCTCCTGGGACACATAACCTTGCACAGTCCCGTCCACATTAACTTGGTCGGGTCCTGGCCAAGTGACTTGCTTTGGCCATAGGACATCACAAACTCAGTGCAAGCAGAGGCTGGGAAAGCACTTGCACATTGGGACCTATACTTTCTCTTGCTGCTTGCAGAACTTGGTCTTCTGGCCTGCTGGAGATAGATGACCCAGCCAAAAGTCAGCAACAGTTGCCAGACATGAAAAAGATCATCATGAACCATTTGGTCCCACTCATACCATGATGGAAGGTAAAAGAAAAGCCCAGGTGTCCCAAACATCCCAGCCATCTAGCTAAGGTCACAGCAGTAACACTATGCCCAGGTGACACCATGTGGAGCAGAGATGAGTTTCCCAGATGAACCCAGCCCAAGTCACCAATTCACAGATTCATCATCAAGTAAATATTTGTCTGAATTTAAACTAAAAGTTACTAGGTTTTGAAGTGACTTGTTATGAGGACAAAGCTGACTCATACAGCCTTTTTGAAGGTACTCTATTCTTGCTTTTCTCATAAAGGCAATATACTCTCCAGTTTGTCCAATTTGCTATATGGGATTATGTGCCTTCCTAATGGCCAATCACTCCTTTTCCTTTGACTACAAAATCTTCATTTTGTGTAGGGAGGCAATGTACCTAAGTAACTACTCACTCTACCCACTTTCTTTCTGTAGATATTATCATATGACACAGTTGAAGCCTTAGAGAAGGATATGGACAATCAGTGCGACAGACCATACCTTTTCCACTTTCTACCTTCTTTCATACTAGAACACAGATGTAATGACTGGGGTCTCAGCAGCCACTCTGATTAAATGAGGGAGAAAAAAAAAGAGTAAATGAGCCATGAGTAAAAAATGAGAGAGACATCAGATCCGATATTGTTGAGCTTCTAAAGCAATGCCAGTGACCATCTAGCTCCAAAAATGTTACTGTAACAGGAGGGAAAGTGGCAGGGCACAACTTCTCAAGATATACCCCAAGAGCGACATACCCCAAGGGCACAACATAAACAAATTAGAATTAAATCGGACCAAGATGGCAGGCAAGACTAGACCTTGATCCTCAATCAGCAAGTGAAATGACACACCCAGAGGTGCCCTGACAGTTCCAAGGCAGTGATAAAAGACCCAAATTCTGGACATCTCCGCCTCTTCCCCCAAAATGCATGTGCACACACGCATACACTAGCACACACACAGGCCCACATCTGCTCACCCACACATGGGCATGGACACGCAGGCATGTGTGCGTTCAGCCTGTGCCCACCTGTTCTCACGCCCCAGTCTTCACAGGTGTGGCCTCAGGCAGGATTAACAAACATCAGACACGGTACTCTAAGAAAATACCGATCAAATATTCAGTTAATAAGCTGATTTCAGGCCCAATAAAAGTGAAAACACAGAAACAGCGTTCAACACGTGAGACGTGCAGAAAGCCCTCAGTGCATCCTCTGGGTCCAGGGAGATGAGTCCCTCAAGCTCACAGCTGAGGTCCACCCCTCACCTCCCAGATACACCGCCCAGCCCGACCTCCCAGTAGCGGACCTGGAACAGGCTGCTCCTGGTGGGCAAGCTCCGGGCTGGGCCTGGGGGGTCGGTGAGTCGGCGACCAGGGATCTCCCTCCTCTGCTCCCTCCCCAAGCAAGAAGTGGCAGTTTTTAGACAGTGTCAACTTATTCCCAGCTGTTGTTGCCAAAAAGGGGAAAAAATTAAAAAACCTCTCCTTGGTTTCAAGGAAACTCACAACAACTTCAGAAAACTGCATGAACATGATGGATGCGTTCATTCCCCTGAATATTCAGCAGAGGCCCGCAATTATCACACGAGGTTTGGAGCCGCTGGAAGTGGGCTGGGCAGGCCGGGGGCCCTCGTTGGGGCCTGGCGTTGTTCCCCCGGGCCCAACGCCTGGCTTCCTGGAAGGCAGCGTCTTTTCTCCCTCTTTATTCCCAGGAATAATGGCTCTTGACATAAACGACTCCCGCTAGCAATTAGCGGTGATTAATGTAGACCTCGCTGGAGAAGTGGAGGAAGTTCGCCTGGAGGGGGTGGGCGAAGATGACATATTCATGGGTTTGTGACAAATGCATGGAATGGGAGGCGGGTGCTCCTGAGGGCTTCTTCCAGCGCTCTCGGGCCTGGGAACCAACGAGGCCAGTGTGGCCAGGGACTGATGACCGGACTGGGGTCAGAGCACGCAGGCCCCTTCCAGGAACGCTGGCCCACCACAGACCCAGGTGCCTGGGGCTCCAGGCGGGAGTCCTCAGTGGCCAGGAGAGACCGGCCATCATGCGGCCGGAGCCCAGCTAAGCTCGGACGCACGTCCACCCTTTCCTCCAGTTACAAGCTGACCCTACACGGTGCACCATCCCTCTGTCCCACAGACAAAGAGAACAGGGACCAGAGAGGTCTGCGAGTTTGGCTGGCCTTGGCTCAGGGCCATCAGAGGAAGCACAGACACTGAACCGAGAACCTGCTGGTTGCTCTGCCTGCCATGGTGGGCAGACGTGTCTCCCCAGCTGGGAGACTGGGGGACGATGGGTCTGGCCTGGTCTGGGGCTGGGACACTCTGGGGCGGGCCCTGCCCTCTCTCTTTGGGCCACAGGAGCCGGCAGAGTGACCTGAGCCTGAATGTCAGAACACCCTGCAAACTTCTGGGCCCCGCTGCCCTCACTAACACCACTCCCCCGCCCCGGCCTGTCCCCAGCATCCTCATTAACTCCGTCTCGGCGGGGGAGAAGGGATGCTGGCGGTCAGCTTCTCTTCTTAATTTAATTTCAGGGCTCGTTAGCATTCAGTAATTAAAGGCCATGAGAACACTCAACACCCCGGCAACAGTCCAGCACTGGGGCCTCAAACAGGCCTCAGCAGCTCCTGCTGGAGACAGTCCCTGCCCCACAGAGATAAACCAGCCTCAGGCCAAGTGACAGAGTGCCCATTTCACAGATGAGAAGCCTGAGGGTGTACCAAGCCAAGGGACTCCAAGTGCTCCAAGTGCACACTTCCTTGGCCATTCAAACATCTCAGCCAGCACCAGGCAGGTCCTCCTCCTGTGTTGAGCCTGGGTCCCCAACACACCCATCTGTCCGAGTCCTCCACCAAGCTGAGCCTGCTGCCACCATTGGGGTCCCTCAGGCTCCCCAGATGGCCTCCTCTCCAGCCTCCCCATCCCGGAGGATAGAAGCTCCAGCTTTCCCTCTGCCCCCACCCAAACTTTGGGCCTCCCTGACACCTCTCCTTCTCTAACCTTCAGGAAATTGCCCTGGAGCCGCACCCCTCTCCCAGGTTCCTCTTGGATTTCCAGCGCAGCTCATCTGGATTACTGCAATTGCCTCCAGCTCTCACGGGCTTCCCTGGTGCCTCAGATGACAAAGAACCCTCCTGAAATGCTGGAGACCTGGGTTCAGTATCTGAGTCGGGAAGATCCCCTGGAGGAGGGGATGGCGTGGCAACCTACTCCAGTGTTCTTGCCTGGAGCATCCTGTGGACCGAGGGGCCTGGCGAGTCGGACACACAGGGTGACTAACGCTTCCACTTTTCAGTGGCTCTGTGGGACCCGCGCCCAAAGCTATTTTCAACGCATTGCAGCAAAGTGATCCTTCTAGACCAGCACTTCTCAACCTTTCTTTCACTTTCTGCCCCTCAGCACCTAAGGAGTCTTTCGAGACATGTTTTCCTAGTTTTCCCCTCTTGAAATTTTAAGACCACAGATGAACTGTGCATCTCTGTGTGAGTACTTTATGTGTAGCTGTGCTTCAAACCTAACAAGTAAGATTTCTTCACTGAAATCTTAAGAACCGCCCCCCAAGAACCAGAATTTCCCCTTGGGGGTGAAATCAACACCACCCCTATGAATGCATGCTTTAAAGAGTTAATGAGATGCTGCCGTTGCTCAGATCCAAGCCCACCATGGAACAAGCCAAAGTTCTGTTAATTCTCTCCTGAACCCACACAAGAAGCCGGTGTCCTTCACCTCCTGGGCTCCCCTCCTCAGAGTCTGCCCCCCACCCTCCTTCCCTGGGGGCTCTGATCAAACCCTCTCTAGTGCCTTCCTCCCCCACCTGCCTGACGCCCCTCGAGCCTCTCGGCAGCCCTGGATGGCAGCACTCCCAGCACCACACGCCCAGGGCAGGTGGCAGAGCAGAGAGCCCATCTGAAAAGGAGCAACAGCAGTTCGGGAACCCCACGGAAAGCAGCCAAAGGCGCCTGAGGATGGGCCGGGAGGACAGCGGTCCCTGCAGGAGGACATCGGACAGGGAGGGTGGCCCACGCCCTTCCCCTGCCACGGGCCCCACAGAACCTGCCTCCACGAGGCCTGCTCACAGCTCCCTCCTCTCGTTCTACAGGGTCTGGGGCCGGTGACCTGGGCAGTCACACTCCAGGGCCGGTTTAACGCTCAGCTGTCACCATCTTGCCATTCTCCTGATTTTGAACAAGGGCCCCTGGTCCCATCTGGCTCTGGGCCTGCACAGTCTCGCCTGCAGAGGCTGTATCAGTCAGGAGGCGCTAGACCATGCCACAGAGGTGGGGCAACGATGGGTGATTTCTCACGCTTGCTGCAGGTGCCTCCGCGATGCAGGACAGTGGAGGAGGCACTGTCTCCGGAGCCACGGGTACGGGGCAAAGGAAGGAAGGACTCCTGCGGGTCTTGTTCCAGCAGGAAGGCCTCTGGCCAAAGAGACGCATGTCAGGATGACCAGGACTCGATGGCCAGGACTAGTCACAGGCCCCACCTAAACTCAGGGGGCTGAGGGAGCAGCCTCCACACTCCAGAGGCAAGAGCAGGACACACTGGGTGACATGCATACACCAGGGACTGCAGGGAACTGCTCGGCCAGCCCACAGCCCCGCCCCTGAGCCAGGGCCAAGGCAGCTCTGACCTGGGCAGGGAGCGCTTCATCAGGCTGGCTCCCGCCAGCCTCCACCCGGCCCCCTTCATTGTCATTCCAGGCTGAGCACAGGCTGCATCTAAGGGGGAGGGACGCAAAGTGGTCCTCACAGCAACTCAATTAATCCTCCATTGGAAATTCTAACACGATCAATTTGGGGAGCCAGCTGACATCGAAACACAATAATTAGGAACAAGTTTCAACTCCCGGCTTCCTTTGAAGATTGTAATTGCAATTAATTACACATTTTCACTGTTCCTTCGAGTCTGTTCCCGAGGAAACTGGAGCAGACGCAGGGGGTGGAAGGACCCTAACCCCTGTTCCCAGCAGTGCAGGAATCAAATGGGAGCCCTCTCCTTGGAACACGGAAGGACATGGTGTCTCCCTGGGAATGCTGTGTTAGCTAGGAGGTTAGAGAGAACCTGCCTCGGGTTCTGAGCTGACACTCTGACTCCTGTCCTCCCCCAGGGATCCCCAGGATGCCCAGCCTCCCTGCTCAGCAAGCTGAGAGCCCCTGGCCACATTCATAACATTCAGAGCAGCCCCCACAAGCAGGTTCTAGGGACAGAGATCCCTCGTGACCACTGACAGATCACACCCTGCCCCGCGTGCTGCTGCACCAGCGGTGATGTGAATGAGCTGGTGAGGTTGCCGGTGCCCTGAGGGAGGGATGTGAAGAGGAGGTATGCGCTGGGCTCCAGGGTGGAGAGGCAGGACCGAGGAGGAGCAGCCACCCTGGGTTAAGACAAGGGGACAAGGCTAGCTGCCAGAGAGTGGACAGTCCCAGCGGAAACAGCTGGTCTCTGTGGGCTGTCACTGCATGCCAGGCCGACCCAGGGCCCTGAACAATGAGCTCCCCCACCTCCCCCCAGCAGCCCGCCTGGAAGCACCGTGACCATGCCTCCACCTACCACTGAGGCCCTGAGGCCCTGGATAAGCACTGACCAAGGGCTGCAGCATCGGTGCATAAAGGACCCAGCTTTCTAGCAGAGGTACGTTGTCTCCCGGGGCTTGGGAGGCAGCCACTGCCCACCCCAGCGAGTACCAGGGCCAATGCAACAGCAGTCAGCCCCCGACACAACACCCACAATATTCAGTGCAGACCACCAGGCTTGGTTTCTGAGAATACAGCAGAATCTTCTGGCAAGTCAGAGTGGGTGAAAGGGTCTGCACCATTCAAAAGAAGGTGTTTCTCTCCAATTTTCAAAAATAATTGGAAGCATCCTTTTTAAGATTGCATCCCCTCAGCCTAAGACTCGAAAGCCAGTCCAGGATAAAACAGTGAGGCCAGAAGGCAGAGGCACAGCACCTGGGAGATCACGCCCGAGGAAAGCTAGGGCAGAAGGGCACAACCGGGCTTTGAGCACCTTAGCAGTCAGAGCAAAAGGCCTGGGGAGGGCTCCATGGAGCTGTCTGTGAGGAAGCCAGCAGGAGACCCTGCGTCCTGGAGGGACTGCCCAGACACTCATCCAAGGGGCAATGAGCAGAGGTCCTGGGTCTCCCAAGGCCCCACCCACAGGTTTCTTGATGCAGGAAGTCTTCCCACACTGAGTGGGTGGTCAGGAGACAAATTAGATGATCACTCTTGCTTCACATGAAAGAGTAGAGGTCCCGCTGTGGCCATTTCTGACCCAAGCTTCTCTCCAGTACCAGCGCACTTAATTGGAAGAGAAAATGCGTGATTTAGCAAAAAACATCCAGCCAAGAGCCACACCCCAGGGCTCACACCTCCTGGCTATGATGGACATAGGAGCCACCTCCCCAATATCCCTTCCATTCCCCTCAAGCTGATCCACCATGCTGTTCCTGGCCTTATTCTTAGAATCCACTCAGGGTAACCCCACCCCTGGTCATAGGGATCGGTTCAGGAAACACATGCCTAGGTCATTCAGCACAAGATACTCTCTGATTTAGGGCTAGACACGTGACCCTACTGGACCGATAGGCCATTCAGAGAAGCTTCTTGGGGCTTGAGATGGATCCATTCTTCCATGAGAGCTCTGGGAAGTCAGTGGCCTCTCTCCTTGTCAGTGGCCAGGCAGACTGAGAAGTCAGGAGGTGCATGAGGCACGGTGCCATCATTAAGGAAGCTAGTCTGAGGGCTAGATCCAACCTTGAGCTCCTGGATCAAACCTTACCTGAATCTCAGTTTATTTCTGGATCTTCCAGTTACATGAACCATTCTTTTTAACTCTGCCATTTAAGCCTGTTGAAGCCAGGCCTTTTGTGGCTATAATGTAGAGTTCTAATAACATGCTGGCTTTTGCTCTCAAGCATGTCCCTTTCCCTCTCTAGGCCCAGGGCCCTCTTCCACCCACTGACCTCATGGAACCACAGAGAGAATGAAAAGATGCTGTATACATGAGTGGGCTTTGGGATCCTAGAGTCTTGTGAGGAAGATTCTAGAGTCTGCCCCATAAGGGGAAGGCTATTCATCAATGAGAGCCTCTTCTTGCTCATTGTGCTCTGGCCTTGCACCCGCTGCTTCCAGTCCTGTGACCTTTGAAGCTTTTATTTTTAACTGCTCAGCCTTTGCACAGTCTGTCCCCTCTGCCTGGAGCCCCCTCCCCAAATGTTCAAGTGATGAGTCCTCCTCACTCTTCTAATCTCAAATGTCACCTCCTCCAAGAGGCCCTCATGACCACCTGTCCTAACTCATTTTCTTCATAGTACTTACTGCTGTTTTTAATTTTTTTTTAATCATGTCTTTAGTAGGTTACTTATTTGGTTACTTATCTTTCTCCCCTAGGTCAGTACTTCTCAAACTAGAAGTGGCAAACAGCCACATTTTCATTTCCAACATGTCATAGACGAATACGTCCACGTGTGCACGCTCAGTCGTGTCTGGCTCTTTGCAACCCCATGGACTGTAGCCCACCAAGATTCCTCCGTCCATGAGATTCTCCAGGCAAGAACACTGGAGTGGGTTGCCATGCCCTCCTCCAGGGGATCTTCTGGACCCAGGGATCGAACCCACATCTCTTACGTCTCCTGCATTGGCAGGCGGGTTCTTTACCACTAGTGCCACCTGGGAAGCCCCAGTACTTCCATAAACTACATTAAAAATACATTTCTAGAAAATTTTCTATTTAAGGAACATACTAAATGTAAACTCCAAATTCTTATCACACTTTACACTTATAAAGCTACTCTGGCACCTTATAAAAGTTTCTAAACAGTTAGTTCCTCCCCGTGTATGCTGTGAAGTGCAGGCTCAGTCCCCGCACCACAAAGGGGCAGAGCTTGCACACTGGCTTCCCCGTCCAGTGCGGCGGTCCCCACGCTGCCTCCCAGGGTTCCTAGAGGGACTTCCATCCACCTGCAGGCCTACCTAGCTGCACAGCACGCCCCTCACTGGCTTCCTTCTCTTCTCTGTCTCACCTCCTCACTCCCCTACCTGTTTCCAAGGGTCACCTCCTGCATCAGTCACCTACGCCCAAATCCATGTTTAGGGCCTGCTTCTGGAGAAATTCAAACAATTAGTATTCAACATAGGGATATTGATAGAATCCCTACCCCGTCAGTATTCATGAGGATTACCACACATGAAGATTGCGGTATAACCACCATCCAGCTCTATAAAATCGGAGAGATAGTCCACACGTAGAAAGGAATCTGGAACAGGGTCAGAGGTCTTGAAGGGGGAAGCTGAGGACCCCTCTTGCAGAGCCTGAGCCCCTGTCCTCCAGAGCTGAGCATTTCTTGTCACTGCTTCTCCTGCACACCAAGCAAGACTTTGGAAAAACCATCTCTGCCCACTACCAGGAAGCTATAAATAACTCCTGGATTAGAAGAAAGGGAGGGAGGGAGTGCTCCGGTTTTATCTGTACTTGAGTAAGAAGATACCCTCCAGCCCCCTGCCTCGTGCACGCCTGAGATCCAAGCCCCCAACAAGAGGAAGGCTGGGCCTTGGCCGGCAGGTGGGAGGAGATCACCTGGGTCCTGCGTCCAGCGGCTCTGCCTGGCACCAGCAGCCCACCATAGACTGGCCTCTGCCAGAGCTTCTCACCTACAGAGGGAGACACCCAGGATGGAGGCCAGATCAACAGCCTCAGCCAATCTCTCAGCCCCATAAGAGGGATGCAGGTGGGAGTGGGGGCAGAGGGACCCTCTTCTCTGCAGAGCCCGCACAGAGGGCCGGAGGAAAGCAGCGGCCTGGGAACTGGGCTCCCGGTGTGATGTTTGTGTCCTGCACCTGTTTCCCCGTCACATCCTGCCCGCGCCTCCCCCACTCTGCGCTCCAACTCCTGTGTCCCTTCCCTCCCATCTCTCCATCCAGGCCCTACCCCCGACCCTGATGCCCCTCTGTCCCGGAAGACAGGACCCCTGCTGAACTGCAGTCACATGGGAACCAAATCGCAGCTGCTCCCGGGAGCGCTGGGACCCAGGGTCCTCACTTGCAGCATGGGGTGCTAATGCCCACCAAGAAGCTGTGACCCAGGTCCCAGAGGGCCATCCACCCTCACTATCCCATGTCCTCTCCCCTCCACAGCCGCTCCCGGCCTAGCCAGCCCATCCCGGCTGCCACTCCTTACTTCTCGCCTTGATTCATTATCCACTTGGGACAAAGTGGACATCCCACACCACCGCGGACCCAGCCCCCGGGGATCTGCCTGGCACCAGATACCCGCCCAAGGGTGTCTGGCAAACAGCCTTGGGGCGGGAGAAGCAGAGGTTCTGCACACTTTATTGACAAGCTCGGGCCGCGCTAGCCCAGCTGGGGGAGGCGGCCTCAGGCCTCGGGAAGGCGCTGCCCGCGTGCCCATAGCTCGGCGCCAGCTGCTCCAGTGCTGTGCTGGGGCCGCAGCAGTGCGGGGGGCAGTGCGCCTGGGCCCCGCAGCAGGAAGTCGAAGCCCGTGGGGTCGTGTGGGTCATAGAAGAGCGGCCTGCGGGCCGGGTCGGGCCCCGGTGGCCAGGCGAACGGGAAGGGCAGCGTGAAGTCCTCGGTGAGCACACGGATGGCGAAGTCGTCCTCCTTGCCCAGTGCGGGGTAGGCGCGCCCGATGCCGCGGAAGTGCGCCACCCACAGCTGCGCGTCCACGTCTTAAATGTGCGGACGGGAACGGGGGCTCCTGGGGCCTGCAGGCAGGGATCGCATAGCGGTGGGGGATAAGCGACTCCAGCAGCCACCCGGGCTGAGCCAGAGAAGCCAACGGGGGCCATTGGAGACAGAGAAGGGAGGGGTACCAGAGAAGGAGGCTAATTTCCAAGGACAGCGCTAAGGAGCTGTGAGAGGCAGAAAGGCTCGGAGGGGTGTGTTAGAATATAGCCACTACATACTATTTGGGCGGAAAGTTCCAGAAGGGGAAGAGTCTGGATAGCTTGGCTGGGACCACGAAGAACCTGCTGTGGACCTGGGGTCATCCCCAGAGAGCAGGGGTGACCTGATGACTCTTCGTGGAAAGTAGGTCCTGGGCCTGGGCAGAGAATGAGCCGCGGGGGAGGGGGAGGGGGGACAGAGCCAGGTGAAGGTGAATTCGAAAGAGGACTCAGCAGGGCCAGAGCCTGCCCTGTGTCAACAGATGGAGGGAGGGGGGAGCCCTGCCTGGGCACAGGGATCTGGGACCCAGGGAGCCGACCGGCTTGACCATCTTCACCAGGGAGAAGGATAAGGTTGGAAGCTGGGCTGGTGCCGTGTGTCCGTGGGACACCACCCTCCCCCATCACTCCAGGAGCACATTCCAGGAGAAATGGGGACATGTCTGATCACTGACTCACACATGGACTCCCAGGAGGCAGGGGTCTGGTAAAATCCAGGAGCCCACTCTCAGATATCGCCTGTGTTGCACCCATGAGGCCCATCCATCCATGGCCCCAGGCAGCAGCCCAGGCCGCCACTCCAAGCCCACACCTTCTGTGAGCTGCTAGGAGAGACCCTTCCCCTCTGCCCCCTTCCTTCCTTCAGCAAAGTGCTTAGCTCTGGGGGTCCTGAACTCAACAGTGCAACCATGGGCCCTCCCTGGGTATAGATAAGCCTCTGGGGACATAGGACCAACTGGGCAGCTCCTTGGAGACAAGGCAAGACTTGGGGAGAGGGCCCGGGAGGAGGTGATGGATGAATCCATACAAAGCTCTGACCGTGAGTTCTCAGGTCCTCCCCCCACACCCCTGTGAGGGGAGACAGCACTCAGAATGTTTTCCTGGTGAGAAGGCAGACACAGAGAGACCCGCCCTGAACTGATGGCCATAGGTTCGCTCCACCGTGCCACACCCTCCTGCTAGGAGCCCCTGGACGATGACTCTCCTCCCCTTGTAAGTACCCTGGGGCATCTACCGTGTGCCAGGCTCCGCCACAGCTGTGGACAACACACACTCGGCTTCTCCCAGGCCAGGGACAAGAGCCAGCAGACCTGGGTCAGAGGTCCTTCCTTCACCTGGGAGAGCCTGGTCTGGGTTCTGGATTCCCTGAGCCTCAGTTTCCCCATCTGAAGAATGGAAAAGTTGAGCCTGTTCTGCCATCCTTGTGGATGAGAAGATCATGAACCTTTGAGAACCTCTGTCAGTGGGAAGTGCCTTCCTAGCTCAGCACCAAAGCGATTGCTCCCAGGTAGGAGACGCCTTGGACGGGCTCTGAGCAGGGTATGAGGCCAGAGGGGCTGGCTCAAGGCCCACTGCACTCAGCACCTTGGACAGATCCAAGGCAGCCCTGCAGGAGCCTCAGGTTCCCACGGGCAGCATGGCGATGCCCCCACTCCGGCAGCCTGTCCTGTCCACCGGGACGCCTCCTCCCTGGAGGTCTCCAGGGTGAGTGGCCGGAGGCACGGCACTGCAGTGGTGCCCACACCACTGGCCCAGCCTCATACTTAACACCAACAGGAGGGTGGGCTGTGGGCAGAGGCTTTGGGGTTTGCTATGCACCAAGGGGTGAGGAGAGTTGTGGAGAAGAGGGGAGGGCCCCGGGAGGGGGCAGGAGAGGACTGACCACCCCGACTGGCATTTAGCCAGGTGGGTCTGGTGGTTGTGGAGCAGACAGGTGAGGGGTAAGGGCCACCACGCAGACTACAAGGCAGCCAGGGCAGCGATCGAGGGCAGGGGGCTGGGGCTCAGTGGAGAGAAGTGCTTGTCCTACATGTGTCTTGAAGGTGGAGCCCACGGGCTCTGCCGATGGAGGGGCTGGTGGGGGAAGGGAAGGGGAGCAAAGGGAAGACACGCGGTTTCTGGCCTGAGCCACTGGAGGAAAGAAAGCCCCATGTACTGGGAGGAGCAACTTGGGGCTAGGGGCGCAAGAGTCTAATTCTGGACCACTGATGCCTTCAGACAGACCGGGGAAGAGGTGCAGAGCAGAGTTAGCTAGGGTCTGGGCTTGAGGTGGGAGGGGCTCCAGGCTGAAGACAGACAGACCGACTCCTGGGAGATGATGGCATTTAAAGCCTGGTGGTCCAGTAGTTAGCAGAACTGGACATGATCATGAGAATAGAGAGGGAAGAAGCCTGAGAAGCCGGCCTGGGCAGGTCAGGGAGAGGAGGTGGAGCGGCAGTGATGCAAGAGGAGGAGGGGAGCCTGGGGCTCTGGAAGTTAGTCGGGAGGGGGTCTCCAGCCCTGAGCTGCCCCTTCGAATACACTGCATGTAAGTCTCTCAGTCGTGTCCAATTCTGTGCCACCCCATGGACCGTAGCCCGCCAGGCTCCTCTGTCCATGGGATTCTCCAGGCAAGAATACTGGAGTGAGTTGCCATGCCCTCCTCCAGGGGATCTTCACAATCCAGTGATCAAACCCACATTTCCTATGTCTCCCGCATTGGCAGGTACGTTCTTTACCACTAGTACCACTTGGGAAGCCCCTGAGCTGCCGATGGGTCATGTCAAAGGGCACCTGAGAACTGACCTCAGGTTCAACAGCATGGAGGTCACCACCGCCAAGCCCAGGAAGGAGGGACTGGGTCCACTGCATTCCAGAGCAAATGGGAGGGAAAGACTGGGAGGCAGCATGTATAAATAACCTTTTCCAGGATTTTGCTAAAAATCGGGAGCAGAGAAATAGGGCGGTAGCTACAAGGGAAGTGAGGTCAGAGACAGGATGTGTAGCTACATGCTTTTATGTCGGTGAGAAAGATGTCGTAAAGAGAAAATGTCAGGATGCAGGAGAGGAGGCTGGAGAGGTGCTGGAGTGACGGCCGCGGGCAGGAGGCCAGGCTGGGCCTCGGCTGGGAGGGGGTGCTTCATGTAGGGGGCAGGCTGGGGAAGCATGGGGCCTGCGGGCCCAGGTGCAGGTGGGCGGCCGCCGTGCCCAGAGCCTGTGGGGGTCCTCTTTCTCCGTGAGAGCAGGAGCAAGGCCAGCAGCTGAGTGTGCCGAGGGAGAGGAGTGTGGGCGCTGGGAGCGGGGGTGCGAGGCGGTTGCTGGGAGAGAGGTGGGGCTTGACAGAAGAAAAAATGCCATAGAACCCTGGCATGGAGCCCCCCCCTGCAGCCAGGAATGTAATGGGAACATCAGCCTGGTTGAGTTGATCCCCAGCTCTGCTCAAGCTCAGCTGTGCGGGTGCCCACAAGGAGTAGACAGAGAGCTGGGGCAGGCGGGGGGCACCATCAATGAGAGAGGGCCCAGGGCAGGAGGGTGTGGGGTGGGTATGATGATCACTGCAGAGCTGGATGGGGGCGTGAGCGGGGGACAGGACAGGGAGGAGGCAGGAACAGTGGACTACGGTTCTGCCCAGAGTGCTGGAGTCCTGGTCCCCAGATCAGGGTCAGCACCGGGCTACAGTTTGGATGCTGGCAAGGCATGACCACCGCATGGGTGGCTGGGGGACACGTTTCTCAGAGAGGCGTCTGGGGGACTGAGGGGCCAGGAGAAGGGAGAGATCGCCCATGCCATGGCAGCAGAGGTAGAGAGAGGGTCAGTGTCCAGGCCCCAAAATCCATGGGGTGGAGGGGCTAAGAGCCCTTCCTGTGTGGGCAGTGAGTGTGTACCTCCTTTAGTTATTGCTGACCACGTGGCATGTGGGGTCTAGTTCCCTGAGCAGGGATGGAACGCACGCCCCCTGCATTGGGAGCACAGACTCTTAGCCACTGGTCCACCAGGGAAGTCCAAGAGTTTGTACTTCTGAGGACCTGGGACTCGCCCTGGGAGTCGCTTTTAGGGAGGTGGGGGAGAAGGCCGGAGAATGAACTGCAAGGGCTTCGAGGAGTGAGGAGGACCCTGGCCCACGTCCCAGCTCAGGGTCCATGGGCTGCAGGACAACAGGAAGGATGAGGTGCTCGCCCCACCCTGCCCTGCCCTGCCCTGCCCTGCCCTGCCCTGATGTGTGACCCTGGGGAAACCTCCCCATGGAAGAGTTGGGGGCCCTGCCCTGCCCTGCTGTGTGATCCTGGGGGAACCATTCACCCCCAGAAGAGGTGGGCTGCCCTGCCCTGACCTGCTGTGTGATCCTGGGGAAACCTCCCCCAGGAAGAGGTGGGGGCCCTGTCCTGCCCTGCTGTGTGTTCCTGGGGAAACCTCCCCCAGGAAGAGGTGGGCGGCAATGGGGAAACCTCCCCCCCAGGAAGAGGTGGGGGTGCTGCCTTCTCCCCATGTTCTCAGAGCCCAGCTGCCATGAGCATCCCCTTCTCCTCCATCCCAATCCCCTCCGCGTGTCTCACCTGGAGTGGCTACAGGACACGGGAGCAGACCTGCCTGGCTGGGGTCCTCAGAACAGGGGGAAGCCATGTCACCAGCCTGGGGTCAGGCTTGTTTACCTGGCTGCCCAGGAGACTGGGGGAGGGACCTTCTGGGTAGGAGAGAACCTTGCATTTAAAGTGACCCCACTCAGAAGTGCCCAGAGGGCATCTCCCCTGACCCCCCACGCCTCACCTGGCCCTTCTCAGGAGCCGTGGGGAACCCCACCCTGGCGCTCAGAGACCTCCATCCTCACCCCAGGGACCCACCCAGGCTAATCCCTCCCTGCTGGCTCTGAACCTTGGAGCCCGGCAAGGAGCTGGACAGCCTCCAGCTCTCCTCTGGAAGCCCTGGGGAGTGTGTTTTCGGTCCACTAACAAAACGATGGGGGCAGCACAGGACACAGAGAATCCCGTTGTGTTCCTCAAGCTGGCGAGAGAGGAGCACCCAGCTGCCTCCTGTTTCCTCCCGTGTGAGCCCACAGCCCAGCTCCTGACCCACGACGGCCAGGTGCTCTGGGCACAGGCACCTGGGGACCGTTTCCTCCATCAGGGAGTCCTGGGTCCCGAGTACCAGTGGCGGCTCTGAGAAGCGGTGACCGGGAGCCCAGGTGGCACTCGTGGGGAAGAGGTAAAGAGTGGTAAGGAGTCCTCCTGCCAATGCAGGGGACACAAGAGACGTGGTCTGGATCCCTGGGTGGGGAAGATCCCCTGGAGTCGGAGCTGGCAACCTGCTCCAGTGTTCTTGCCTGGGAAATTCCATGGACAGGGGAGCCTGGTGGGCTACAGTCCACGAGGTCACAAAGAGTCTGGCACAGCTGAGCACACACACAGAGCCCTGCCTGGCACTCCCTGCCTCCCACCCACCAGTGCATCTGGAGCCCCTGGCCAGGAAGGCGCCACCTGGGACGCTGTCTCTTATACACATCTCCATAAGGCTGCCCTGCCCTGCCCTGCCCTGCTGTGTGACCCTGGGGAAAGCCCCCAGGAAGAGGTGGGGGCACTGCCTTCTCTTCCACATTCTCAGAGCCCAGCTGCCATGAGCACCTCCTTCTCCTCCATCCCCACCCCCTCCATGTGTCTCACCTGGAGTGGCTACAGGACACGGGGGCAGACCTGCCAGGCTGGGGTCCCCGGAACAGGGGGAAGCCATGTCAGCAGCCTGGGGTCAGGCTTGTTTACCTGGCTGCCCAGGAGACTGGGGGAGGGGCCTTCTGGGCAGGAGAGAACCTTGCATTTAAAGTGACCCCACCCAGAAGTGCCCTGGGGCTCGAGGGAGGGTCAGCAGGCACAAGGGCCTCTCCCCTGACCCCCCACACCTCACCTGGCCCTTCTCAGGAGCCGTGGGGAACCCCACCCTGGCACTCAGAGACCTCCATCCTCATCCCAGTGACCTGCCCGGGCTAATCCCTCCGTGCTGGCTCTGAACCTTGGAGCCCGGCAAGGAGCTGGACAGCCTCCAGCACTCCTCTGGAAGCCCTGGGGAGTGTGTTTTAGGTCCACTAACAAAACGACGGGGGCAGCACAGGACACAGAGAATTCCGCTGTGTTCCTCCAGCTGGCAAGAGAGGAGCACACGGCTGCCTCCTATTTACTCCCGTGCGAGCCCCCAGCCCAGCTCCTGACCCACGACGGCCAGGTGCTCTGGGCACAGGCACCTGGGGACCGTCTCCTCCATCAGGGAGCCCTGGGTCCCGAGTGCCGGTGGCGGCCCTGAGAAGCGGCGGCCAGGAGCCCAGGTGGCACTAGTGGTAAAGAGGTAAAGAGTGGTAAAGAGTCCTCCTGCCAGTGCAGGGGACACAAGAGACAGGGGCTGGATCCCTGGGTGGGGAAGATCCCCTGGAGTAGGAACTGGCAACCTGCTCCAGTGTTCTTGCCTGGGAAATCCCATGGACAGGGGAGCCTGGCGGGCTACAGTCCACGAGGTAACAAAGAGTCTGGCACAGCTGAGCACACACCACAGCCCTGCCTGGCACTCCCTGCCTCCCACCCACCGGTGCGTCTGGAGCCCCTGGCCAGGAAGGCGTGGCCTGGGACATGGGGGAGGCCCGGTGGGCGGGAGCACAGCCAGCCCTTGGGCCTCAAAGGCAGC
Source organism: Madoqua kirkii (assembly GCA_006408675.1). Classification (NCBI taxonomy): domain Eukaryota; kingdom Metazoa; phylum Chordata; class Mammalia; order Artiodactyla; family Bovidae; genus Madoqua; species Madoqua kirkii. The sequence goes on along the minus strand of SJYC01081523.1, from coordinate 8,132 downwards.
TGAGGGATGCCTCTGTCTCACGGACCGGCCTGCTTCCCAAGGTCCTGTGCTGCAGAAGGGGGGGACACGTGGGCGGGAGCACGGCCAGCCCTTGGGCCTCAAAGGCAGCTGAGGGATGCCTGTGTCTCATGGATCGGCCTGCTTCCCAAGGTCGTGTGCTGCAGACACACAGGCCACCAGACGCCAGCTCTCAGGGCAGACGTCGTACCAGCTCAGCCCAGCCCAGTGACCCTGGGCGGCCGCTTGCTATCCACATGGTGGGGACAACACAGGAGAAAAACCAGAAGCTGACTGTTGGGACCTAACAAACGCCATGATAGGCTTCAGGGACTGAGATGGGCTTCACAGGACAGGCTGAGTCATTGCCCAGTGAGGTCATCCCTGCGGATGCCAGGACTTGTTTAATCAGCATACTCCCCGTAACCTGGTCCGAGTCCAATAAAGATTAGCCAATTAATAAATACCAAGAAATACTTGCAGCCAATAAAGATGAGCCAATCAGCCCTTGCCAACTCCCTGTAAACCTATAAATACTGCTGTAAATGTGGGCTCGGGGCTCTTGCTCCACTCCACTGCGTTGTGGTGAGAGAGCCCTAGCTCGAACTAGAAATAAAACCCCTTCATGCTTTTGCATTGCCGTGGATGTCTTATTCTCTCAGGGAGGAATAAGACTCGGGCTCTGGGCATAACACTGACATTCTACAAATGGTCACTGAACACTGCAGACAAGACAGGCCTGTTTATAGCCACTCAAGCCCTGCGTAATAGGGTAACCACCAAACCGTGGTAACAGAGAGCAACTTCAATAAGGTGGTGCCGTCCAACTGTCCAGGCCCACCTGCAGCCATCCAGCCTGTCCAGGGCTCCAGGGCAGGCCAGGCTCCTTCCAGCTGTGGCTCCGCCCCTTGAGGTGTGGTCTCATCCACTGCTGTTCCCATCTCCTCAACCAGGAAGAGGAGGGTGGGGGACCCTCTCCCGGCCAGCAGTTTCCCTGGTAGCTCAGCTGGTAAAGATCCCTCCTTCAACGCGAGAGACCCTGGTTTGATTCCTGGGTCGGGAAGATCCCCTGGAGAAAGGATAGGCTACCCACTCCCACTCCAGTAGCCTCGGGCTTCCCTGGTAGCTCAGATGGTAAAGAATCTGCCTGCAGTGCAGGAGACCTGGGCTCGATACCTGGGTTGGGAAGATCCCATAGAGGAGGGCATGGCAACCCACACCAGTATTCTTGCCTGGAGAAGCCCATAGACAGAGGAACCTGGCACAGAACCTGGCAACCATGGGGTCGCAAACAGTCGGATATGACTAAGCAACTAAGCACAGAAATTGTACACTTCACTTCTCAAGTGCCCAGGAGAGAATTAAGTCACCTGGTTGCTCTTGGCTGCAAGGGAGGCTGGGGAATGTAGTTGCAGCTGAGCAGCCGGGTGCTCAGCGTTTGAAGGGACAGCTGCTGACTGGTCTGCCTCTGTGTTTAGGACAGACCCAGGGCGCAGTAGTCTGGGCTCCCCCTGAAGCATGTTGTATTGTTTCCTAGCGCTGCTGTGACAATCACCACCACGTCATTGGTTTAAGACAGCATCACAGGGATGCTACCCCCACGGCTCCCGGGAGAACCGTCCCTTCCCTCTCCCTGCTCCCGGGGGCTGCCAGCATCCCTTGGCACCCACTTCCCCAACCCCCACCCCCGCCCCTGTGGGCACATGGCCTCCTCCTGTTCTGTCTGTGATAAAACTCCTCCTACCCCTCTCCATAACGGACGCATGTGGTTGCCTTAAGGGACCACCCAGATAATCCAGATAATCTCCCCATCGGAGGATTCTTAATCACAGCCACAAAGCGCCACCCCCCCCCTTTTTTTTTTTTTTTTTGCCATATAAGGTAACAATTACAGGTTCCAAGGATTGGAACATAGCTCTCTTTGGAAGGCCATTATTCAGCCTAGCTCCAGGCCCTAAGGAACAGGGCCTATTCCTGAGCCCTAGCGGCTCCTGGAGATGACCACTTAACCTGAATCACCCTGAATCACCCAGGGCTGGGAACTGAGGGGGTTGGCATGGAGGGGGCAGAAAGAAGCAGCCTGCATAGCAGGGCAGGAGCTGGGCCGCTGGGCCCTGGGTCAGGTTCCCGGGACAGGAAGAGCCCAGCGCATGGGAGTGGGGCAGACCCATAGTTCCCCAGCCCCCACCTCAGGGAGCTTACAGCCTAACTGCACAGAGGGTAAAGGTCAAGTCCATGAAACAGACACCGGTTGGGATGAAGAGAGAGGAAACTCTCAAGGACCCGTGCGGTGGCAGCGGCAGAGGTAACCCCCAGAGACCATCCTGTGGTCAAGGTCAGCCTCTTGGAGAAATGACACTGATGCTGAGTCAAGACGGATGTCACGTGGAGGGAGGGAAAGAGGGTCTGAGGACGGGCCCCTGGAGACACCCCGTGGCGGCAATGAGCACAGTACCCCAGAGATGAGAAGCTGCCCGGAGGGGCCAGGGAGCTGCTGAACAGTGAGTCGAGGGAGGGGCACCAAGGGACAGTGGGGGCCTTCTGCAGCCTGGGGTCCCCACCCAAGCATTTCTGCCTCCTCCATCTCCACAGTCACCTCCCTTCTCAGTCCCATTGCACAGAGGGAAGGGCAGAGCGAGGGGGCCAGGCTGAGCGTGGCGTGGGCACAGGCTGCTGGCTGCAGGCAGGGCACCCATCGAGGAGGAGGGGCAGGCAGGCCCCCACCACCCAGGCTCCCCACATAATCCCCTCCTGGCACTGCACCACTTCCTGGTTATTTTTAAAATCTCATTTTCAGAAAGTGGAGAAGAAAACATCTTTTTTTGGCCTCCCCTACCCCTTTTTTTTCTGTAAAAGATAAGAAGAGGGGTGTGGAGGGAGGAGGGAGCCTGGAAGAGCGGGAGGCGCCTCTGGCAGCACGCCCGCTTAGGGGCCAGGCTCCCTGCTGACTGCCTCCCAACCCCGGAGGCCCCGGAGACACGAGGCGGGACCCCTCCTTGGGCAGCCAGGTCTCAGCTGCTGCCTTCGCCCAGTGGGCGCATTGTCGGCGCCGACTTTACACTGGAGCAAAGCAGGGTGGGGGCTCTGGGTGTCCACCCTCATGGGGTGCAGGGCCTGTGGGGAGAGAGGGCAACAGAGATCTGCCCCTGGGCTGGGAGGCTGGGGAGGGGCAGGAACTGCCTGGAGCAGGGCCGGGTGGAGGGCAGGGAGGGTTCTAGAGGCGAGGACTGCACGCATGGGCAGAGCCCAGTGAGCCTGGGTGGCTGGCAGGACATGGGCTGACCTCAGGGGCCAGGAAGCCCAAGGGCCCATCAGGCAGGCAGCCTCACTGATGTCCCCACAAGGACACTCTGCAGGGGAGGACCTCCCTGAGCCAGGAAGGCCTGGAGCCCAGGACTGGACTCCCAGCTCTGCTCCTGAGACTGGGCCGGCTGTCTGCCAGCCTGCTAAGTTGCTCCCAGTTCTAATCCTATGGGCTGAAACCCACCAGGCTCCTCTGTCCATGGGATTCTGCAGACAAGGAGACCGGAGTGGGTTGTCATTTCCTCCTCCAGAGGATCTTCCCAACATAGGGATCGAACCCGCATCTCCTACACTGCAGGTGGATTCTTTACCCTTGAGTCACCTGGGGAGCCCTGACCCTGCTATGCAGTGGCTTAAACACCTCGGGAGGCTGTCAGGCGGTCTGATGGAGCCAGTGTGCTCCTGGGAACACATCCTCAGGGGCGAGAATTTGTCTGCTGGTCACTTCCCATCAGAACCCCAGCTGGCACCACCCCGCCTCCCAGAGCTCAAGAGTTCCTGTTGAACCAACCTCTGCAGGGAGAATAAATGCTCTGGGAGCCCAGAGAAGTCAGGAGTGGTGTCTCAGAGGAGGTGACTTGGGCTGGGGTCCCCAAGGGCAAATAGGAAAGTGTGGGACTTTCTTTAGGAAAGCAGGAGTGTGGAGGGGAAGAAGTGATACCAGATGAAGACCAGATTCGTGTGCATGCGGTTATGGCTGCAGGTGCAGGGATGGGCCGTGCAGGGGGAAGAGACCGGGCTCAGCTCTTGATGCAGTGGGGAAACCCAGGGATCGAACCCGCATCTCCTACACTGCAGGTGGATTCTTTACCCCTGAGTCGCCTGGGGAGCCCTGACTCTGCTATGCAGTGGCTTAAACACCTCGGGAGGCTGTCAGGTGGTCTGATGGAGCCAGTGTGCTCCTGGGAACACATCCTCAGGGGCAAGAATTTGTCTGCTGCTCACCTCCCATCAGAACCCCAGCCGGCACCACCCCGCCTCCCAGAACACAAGAGTTCCTGTTAAACCAACCTCTGCAGGGAGAAAAAAATGCTCTGGTAGCCCAGAGAAGTCAGGAGTGGTGTCTCAGAGGAGGTGACTTGGGCTGAAGTCCCCAAGGGCAAATAGGAAAGTGCGGGATTTTCTTTAGGAAAGCAGGGATGTGGAGGGGAGGAACTGACACCGGGTAAAGACCAGATTCGTGTGCGTGCGGTTATGGCTGCAGGTGCAGGGGTGGGCTGTGCAGGGGGAGAGACCGGGCTCAGCTCTTGATGCAGTGGGGATTCACAGCCAAGGAGCAGGGCGAAGGGGGTGGGGGCAGTCAGTGGATGGAAAATAACTAGCAGGAGGTATCAGGAGTAGGGGGAGTCTAGCTAGACCCACCTACCAGGGTTCTCACTGGAGGCAGGCCAGGTGCTCACACCTCACCTGGGAGAGAGCAGAGGATGAGGACCCTGAACAGAGGCAGGGGACAAGGAAGGGGGGGAGGGGGGCATTGTTCTTGCTAGAACTGCACTTTATGAGGAAGAGCAAGGATGGGCCCAAGAGAAGGTTCCAGAGCCTGGCTAAAGTTTGGTCTAGCAAAGACTCTTTGTCAAGGGCATTCCAGGAAGAAGGCATTGCAGAGCCTCAGAGGGCTGGCCTGGCTGTGGCTGGGAACTGAGGGGGTTGGCATGGAGGAGGGCAGAAAGAAGCAGCTTGGGAAGCAGGGCAGGGTTTGGGCTGCTGGGCCCTGGGTCAGGCCCAACCTCTCTGGGACAGTAGCAGCAGCCTCCTCCCCTAAGGGTCCAGGCTGGAGCCCGCAAGCCGGAGTGTGCCAGGGGCCTGGGCGGTGGGATGCCCAGGCCCTCTCCCTGCCCCAGCCCCCCGCCCCCTGACTTGCCAGTCTGCACTCAGAAGGGCTGTGGCGCCCCGCCGGCCCGCCCCTCGGGTCCCCGCCTCGAGTCCTGCCTGGGCCCGCAGCGCCATCTGCCGGCGGGACGGAAAGGCTCGAGCAGAACTGGCCCAAGGGCCCTGGGGAGGGACGGGTATAATCCTACTACTACTAAGCCGCTTCAGTCGTGTCCGACTCTGTGCGACCCCATAGACGTCAGCCCACCAGGCTCCCCCATCCCTGGGATTCTCCAGGCAAGAACACTGGAGTGGGTTGCCATTTCCTTCTCCAGTGCATGAAAGTGAAAAGTGAAAGTGAAGTCGCTCAGTCGTGCCCGACTCTTAGCGACTCCATGGATTGGAGCCCACCAGGCTCCTCCGTCCATGGGATTTTCCAGGCAAGAGTACTGGGGTGGGTTGCCATTGATAACCCTAACCCTAACCCTAACCCTAACCCTGCTGAGTCGCTAAGAGTAGGACACGACCGAGCAACTTCATTTTCACTTTCAACCACTGAGTGACTTCCATTTCACTTTCACTTTCACTAACCTTGCGGAGGCGGGTGCACGATGGTCCACAGGCCTCATGCTCACCCTGGAGTGAGCTGTGAGGACCTGGTTTTGAACCTGGCTTCAGCGTTGGCTGCTGTGACCTCCAGCCAGTTCCTGACCCTCTCTGAGCGTCATCCCGATCGCAGGGCCTCCAGATTACTACGAAAAGTGGCCATGAGGCTGGGAGCCCATACGCGGCAGAGGTGGTCCCCCTGGAGCTGAAGGTGCTCCCCAGTTCCTGAGAGGTTCATGGGGAAAGCAGGCGGGCGGCATGACCCATCCGGGGACCTGCAGCCGTGACATCTCACCGTTTTCAAACGAGGTGAATGGTAGCACGAGATGGACAAGGATCAGACCCCAGGTCTCAGTGCCCCCTGGGGCTGGCACCTGTCCCCACAGGAGGCTCATAAAGCCCAAGGGCCCATCAGGCAGGCAGCCTCACTGATGTCCCCACAAGGACACTCTGCAGGGGAGGACCTCCCTGAGCCAGGAAGGCCTGGAGCCCAGGACTGGACTCCCAGCTCTGCTCCTGAGACTGGGCCGGCTGTCTGCCAGCCTGCTAAGTTGCTCCCAGTTCTAATCCTATGGGCTGAAACCCACCAGGCTCCTCTGTCCATGGGATTCTGCAGACAAGGAGACCGGAGTGGGTTGTCATTTCCTCCTCCAGAGGATCTTCCCAACATAGGGATCGAACCCGCATCTCCTACACTGCAGGTGGATTCTTTACCCTTGAGTCACCTGGGGAGCCCTGACCCTGCTATGCAGTGGCTTAAACACCTCGGGAGGCTGTCAGGCGGTCTGATGGAGCCAGTGTGCTCCTGGGAACACATCCTCAGGGGCGAGAATTTGTCTGCTGGTCACTTCCCATCAGAACCCCAGCTGGCACCACCCCGCCTCCCAGAGCTCAAGAGTTCCTGTTGAACCAACCTCTGCAGGGAGAATAAATGCTCTGGGAGCCCAGAGAAGTCAGGAGTGGTGTCTCAGAGGAGGTGACTTGGGCTGGGGTCCCCAAGGGCAAATAGGAAAGTGTGGGACTTTCTTTAGGAAAGCAGGAGTGTGGAGGGGAAGAAGTGATACCAGATGAAGACCAGATTCGTGTGCATGCGGTTATGGCTGCAGGTGCAGGGATGGGCCGTGCAGGGGGAAGAGACCGGGCTCAGCTCTTGATGCAGTGGGGATTTACAGCCAAGGAGCAGGGCGAAGGGGGTGGGGGCAGTCAGTGGATGGAAAATAACTAGCAGGAGGTATCAGGAGTAGGGGGAGTCTAGCTAGACCCACCTACCAGGGTTCTCACTGGAGGCAGGCCAGGTGCTCACACCTCACCTGGGAGAGAGCAGAGGATGAGGACCCTGAACAGAGGCAGGGGACAAGGAAGGCGTGGGGGGGAGGGGCATTGTTCTTGCTAGAACTGCACTTTATGAGGAAGAGCAAGGATGGGCCCAGGAGAAGGTTCTGGAGCCTGGCTAAAGTTTGGTCTAACAAAGACTCTTTGTCAAGGGCATTCCAGGAGGAAGGCATCGCAGAGCCTCAGAGGGCTGGCCTGGCTGTGGCTGGGAACTGGGGGGGTTGGCATGGAGGGGGCCAGAAAGAAGCAGCTTGGGAAGGAGAGCAGGGGCTGGGCTGCTGGGCCCTGGGTCAGGCCCGTCCTCTCTGGGGCAGTAGCAGCAGCCTCCGCCCCTAAGGGTCCAGGCTGGAGCCCGCAAGCCGGAGTGTGCCAGGGCCCTGGACGGTGGTATGCCCAGGCCCTCTCCACAGTCCTCCCCCCCTCCTCCGCCCACCCCCGACTTGCCGTTTGTGCTCCCAAGGGCTGTGGCCCCAAGGGAACCCATCTCTGCAGGAAAGTCCCCGCCAGCCCGCCCCTCGGGTCCCCCGCCTCAAGTCCTGCCTGGGCCCGCAGCGCCATCTGCCGGCGGAATGGAAAGGCTCCAGCGGAACTGGCCCAAGGCCCCTGGGGAGGGATGGGTAGAACCCTACCAAGTTCGCTTCAGTCATGTCTGACTCTGTGCGACCCCATAGACATCAGCCCACCAGGCTCCCCGGTCCCTGGGATTCTCCAGGCAAGAACACTGGAGTGGGTTGCCATTTCCTTCTGCAATGCATGGAAGTGAAAAGTGAAAGTGAAGTCGCTCAGCCGTGCCTGACTCTTAGCGACTCCATGGACTGCAGCCTACCAGGCTCTTCCGTCCATGGGATTTTCCAGGCAAGAGTATTGGAGTGGGGTGCCATTGATAACCCTAACCCTAACCCTAACCCTAACCCTGCTGAGTCGCTAAGAGTCGGACACCACTGAGTGACTTCCATTTCACTTTCACTTTCACTAACCTTGCGGAGGCGGGTGCACGATGGTCCACAGGCCTCATGCTCACCCTGGAGTGAGCTGTGAGGACCTGGTTTTGAACCTGGCTTCAGCGTTGGCTGCTGTGACCTCCA
>SJYC01081522.1:0-49690 GCA_006408675.1 Madoqua kirkii | reverse complement strand
AGATCTACTCTCTGAAGAACTCTCAAGTATACGTTATAATACTTGATGGTATAGTCACTATGCTATATATTAGACCCCTAGAACTTAGTCATCTTATGTTTATGTTCTTTGACCAATACTTCCCCAACCCCTTCCCCCTCAAACAACAAAATTCCTCCAAGAGTTTGGCATTTTTACATTCCACATACAAGTGAGATCGTACAGTATTTGTCTTTCTCTATCTGAAGTATCTCACTTAGCATATGCCCTCAAGCTTCATTCATGTGGTTACAAATGGGAGGATGTCCTTCTTTCTCATGGCTGAATAATATGCTACCATACATATACATATAGAATACATCTGAATATATGTATACACACACACACCATATTTTTCTTATCCACCTTTATTCATCTATCAATTGACACAGATTCTATTTCTTCGTAGTTTCAAATAATACTGCCATGAACACTGGGGTACAGAGAGCTCTTCAACATACTGATTTCTTTTCCTTGGCTTATTTCCCAGAAGTGGGGAAGCCAGATCATATGGGAGATTTTATCTTTCACTTTGTGAGTAATTATCATAACTGTTTTCCACAATGGCTAGGCCACTGCCTTAGATTCTAATCTCAGCTCTGCCACATAGTAGGACTTAACCTTTCTGAACTTCACTTTTCTTTATAAAAATGAGAAGAATTAGACTAAATAAAATGACAGATAAAGGAAAGGCATTTTGGCAGTCCTTGTACCAGGTTTAATAAGGAAGACAGATGATTAAATCATAGTAGGTGCCCCCTGGGTTGCTCGAGCATGATCTCCAAGCTCCTCAGCTTAAGAAACTCTATGGTCCAGTTATTAAAATTGTAGGTTCTGGGGTCTATCTAGGACACTGTTTAAACACTGGTCCTGCCGTTTACTTAGCAACATAACCTTGAAAGACTTTCTCCTTTCAGCCATTCATGAAAGCGGAGACAGTTTTGACTCCAAAGTGTCAAGGTGAGCTTCAATTAAACAATGCAGGCAAGGTGCTTAAGACAGTATGGTATATAATAAATCACTGAGACTAGTACTTATTCTTTTTCTAGCATTTGTTTATCAATGCAGACACCACTGCTTAGGGCTGGATAATTATTCTTTATGCAAATCTTTCCACAGTGTTCCTGTAATGTCACCTAGGTCATTGGAACACACCAAACCGCCCCCAGATATGTTCAAAGATGGAGAGAATACTCTTGTGGCTCCCGGTTGAGAACAACTTAGATAGCAAACTTCTAAGGACTTGTTTATTTCTGTTTTCTAAGTATAACACTGTGACTAGCACATAACTCAGTAAACACCTTTAATAGAAATGGGTAGAGAACGAAAGAAACAATATGACTTTATAGATATGCTTGAAATGCCACCATTATATATTTATACCTTTTTTCTTTTGTATATGCTTCTATTAAATGTCTAGAATCCCTCATTAAATTGCAGGTAGTTCCAAGGGGAAATTGGACAAGGCAATGGCAACCCACTCCAGTACTCTTGCCTGGAAAGTACTCTTGCCATGGACGGAGGAGCCTGGTAGGCTACAGTCCAAGGGGTCTCGAAAAGTAGGACACGACTGAGCGACTTCACTTTCACTTTTCACTTTCATTCACTGGAGAAGGAAATGGCAAGCCACTCCAGTAATCTTGCCTGGAGAGTCCCAGGGACAGCAGAGCCTGCTGGGTTGCCGTCGATGGGGTCACAGAGTCAGACATGACTGAAGCGACTTAGCAGCAGTAGCAGCCAAGGATAAACACTCTCAGCTGTTACTAACTACCGTCAAGGCGGGTGGATGCCAGCTGTGACAAAAGCCCTGCAGGAGCGGCTCACGGGACAGGAGACGTGGAGAGACAGTAGTGTTCAATACAAATTCAAAACCGAGAAGCTTTGCATGGTCTCTAATCGTTTCTCTGCAAAAAGTCTGCACACAAAAATAAGAACGTGTGACAATGTGAGCCCAATGGGAGACACACCTCTTACCTCTCATTTTAGTTTAAAAGAAATTGAAACCCAAGTTCCCTTTCTGTCTGTCAGACTCTTGCGCTCTTTCCTCCTCACAGAATTACACCACATCCCATACTTCTCTTTCCTTGTTAATCAGTCTTCCTGAGAAACTAAGCTGAAAATTTTTATTTAATACCTGTTTTCAATTAGTCAAATTCTTCTCATAATTCTTTGAAAATTTATTCTCCTACCCAGGAACATTCAACACTTTTGTCCTCAACTCTAAAAGTTAGGGGCCTCATGTGTACTTTGGTTTTCTTTCTATTATCATGGACTTAACAATTACAACTTATATTTATCTGATTATTTACCATCAGAAACCCCAAATTCAGTTTAATTCTGTAAAAAATATTCACTACACAACTGACAATTTATAAAAATGAGTCTCCACTTCACGTCCCTCCCTACTTAACACAAAGATCTCCTAATGCATTGACACAAGGGAGGTAGCATTCACTGGTTAGTACACGTAAACAGCTATTTTCACTATGAAATACAAGAGCAAATCTATTTCAGAACAGAATTGCACTTCCTGCAAATGATGCGGGATTTCATGATGTCAAAACACAGTCTAGACACTTAGAAAGGCACTCGTGTGGAAGAGTTACTCTAGTGAACAAATGAAGATAAATTTACAAGGCTGATGACAAAATGGTGACTTCAAAGACTTCACAAGAAATTACTTGAATATCAAAACTTAGAAGACTTAGAAAAAAAATGAATCCTCACATATGTTTTGCAAATTTTGCCCTCTTTATAACTGTGCCATACCAGAAAAGCTGAGAGCTTCAGTAGCCAAAACACGCTCAGTCGTGTCCAATTCTCTGCAACCCCATGGACTGTAGCCTACCAGGCTCTTCTTGTCTATGGGATTTTCTAGGCAAGAATACTGGAGTGGGTTACCATTTCCTTCTCCAAATCTTCAAAAAGAACAAAGTTAAATGTCTCACACTTTCTGATTTCAAGCTTATCACAATGCTATTGTAATCAAAACAGTGTGGTATGTGTATCAATACAGACAGAACAACGGAATAGAACAGAGAGCCCAAAAATGAACCCTCACAATCACAGCCAAGTGATGCCTGATAAGGAAGCTAAGACCATTTAATGGGAAGAAAACCAACATTTTCAACAAACAATTGTGGGAAAACTAGATGTCCACAAGCAGAAGAACAAGTTGTACCCTTACCTTACACTACACACAAAAAGAACTGAAAATCGACCAAAGATCTAAATGTAAGACCTCAATCTATAAGTCTTAGAAGAAAACAAAGAAGAAAAGCTTCATGACATGTTTCATTGTAATTTCTTAGAAATTTGGGGGAAATTTTTTTTTCCACGTTTTTGGGATCCTTGGCTATCTCTGAAAATTAAATTGACCAAGACAGAGTAATAGGAGAAAGCATATAAATTTATTAATATAAGTCTTAAGAAATGTGGGAGCCTTCATAAGAAAATCAAGATCTGAAGAAACAGTGAAACCTGAGTGTTTCACCCTAGATTTGATGAAGAGTGGATAGTCGTGAAGAAATATAACAAGGAGCATGAGGTGAGTGTAGCATACTGGGGGAAACTTAGCAAGGCCCATTTGGAGTCTTTCTGGCATCGTTTTGTCTTTGGACATGAGGACACACCTTTTCTTCTACAGGGAAAGCACTTCTCACTTAACAGTATTATGACCTACTTCAGGGGCAAAGGGTGAGAAGAAGGTCAAAGTAACCTTTCTACTTCTGCTGTTTTCTCAAAGTCCTTCTAACTTAAAAAAGAAAATATGCCAAAGTGTCATATTTTAGTGTAGCATGGTCTGAACTCCATAAGATATGACACCGAAAGCATAGACAAATAAAATTAAAAGAAATAAATTGGATTACACCAAAATGTAAAACATCTGTGCATCAAGGACACAATCAATAGGGAAAAGACAACCCATGGAATGCAAGGAAACATTTGCAAACCATATATATGACAATGAGTTAAAATATAGAATATAAGGGCAATTTCTAAGATTTAACACCACCAGAAACAAAAAGAACATAATAAAAAATGAGTAAAGAATTTGAAAGAAGTTTCCCCAAAGAAGATATACGAATGGCCGATAGGCACATGAAAAGATGTACCACATCTCTAGTCAATAGGGAAATGCAAATCAAAACCACAGTGAAACATTCCGCTCATACCCACTGAAGGAGCTACTATAAACAGAAAAAAGAAATCAAATAAAAAGGAAAAACTGTTGCCAAGGATGCTAAAAAAGGGAAATCTCTGTGCACTGTGTTTATATTTATTTATTTATGGCAGCACTGGGTCTTTGTTGCTGGATAAGGGCTTTCTCTAGTCACCACAAGTGGAGGAAACTCTCTAGATGCAAGTATACGGGCTCTAGAGCACACAGGCTCAGTAACTGTGGCCCACAGGCTTCAATGCCCCACAGAATCTGAAATCTCCCCAGACCAGGGATTGAACTTGTGGCCTGCACTGGCAAACAGATTCTTAACCACTGGACCACAACACAACTCCCCTTTTGCACTATTAACAGGAATGTAAAATAGTGTAGTCACCCTGAAAGAGCATGCTGATTCCTCAAAAATTAAAAATCAAATTTCTGTATGGTCCACCAAGCCTACATTTGGAATATCCTCAGAAGAATTGAAAACATGGTCTTGAAGAGATGTTTGTATACCCATGTTCCTAGCAGCACTGCTCACAAAAGCCCAAAGGTGGAAGCAACTCAAAGGTCCACTGATAGATGAATAGAAAGAAAATCTGACGTAAACATATAACAGAATAGTATTCAGCCATAAAAAAGAAAATTCTGACATGTGTTATAACCTGTACCAACCAAAAGGACAGAATACTAAAATAATCTAGTAACACAGAGAAGGAAATGGCAACCCACTCCAGTACTCTTGCCTGGAAAATCCCATGGACGGAGGAGCCTGGTGGGCTGCAGTCCATGGGGTCGCTAAGAGTCGGACGCGACTGAGCAACTTCACTTTCACTTTTCACTTTCACGCACTGGAGAAGGAAATGGCAATTCACTCCAGTGTTCTTGCCTAGAGAATCCCAGAGACAGGGGAGCCTGGTGGGCTGCTGCCTATGGGGTTGCACAGAGTTGGACATACTGAAGTGACCTAGCAGCAGCAGCAATCCAGTAACAAAAAGACAAATACTGTGTGTTTGACTACATTTACAGCAAGTATCTAGGAGTGGATTGCCATTTCCTTCTTCAGGGGATCTTCCCAACCTAGGGATCGAACCGGGGTCTCCCGCCTTGTAGACAGACGCTTTACCGTCTGCGCCACCAGAGAAGTCCCCACTCAAACTCAGAGAAACAGAAAATATGATACAATGAGAACTTCCCCAGCAGTCCAATGGTTAAGACTCTGCCCTTCCACTGCAGGGAGCATGGGTTCAACTCCTGGTCAGGGCACTAAGATCCCACATGCCTTGTAGTATGGTTAAAAAGTTTAAAATAAAAAAAAAAAGAAAGAAAGAAAGAAAGAAAAGAAAATGTCACAATGGTTTCTAGGAGCTGGGGGGAAGGAGACATGGAAAATTACTGTTCAGTGGAGTGGATTGCCATTTCCTTCTTCAGGGGATCTTCCCAACCTAGGGATCGAACCCGGGTCTCCCGCCTTGTAGACAGACGCTTTACCGTCTGAGCCACCAGAGAAGTCCCCACTCAAACTCAGAGAAACAGAAAATATAATACAATGAGAACTTCCCCAGCAGTCCAGTGGTTAAGACTCTGCCCTTCCACTGCAGGGAGCATGGGTTCAACCCCTGGTCAGGGCACTAAGATCCCACATGCCTTGTAGTATGGTTAAAAATTAAAAAAAAAAAAAAAGAAAGAAAGAAAAGAAAATGTCACAATGGTGGTTTCTAGGAGCTGGGGGGAAGGAGACATGGAAAATTACTGTTCAATGGCTATGGAATTTCAGTTTTGCACGACTAAAGACTTCTAAAGATTGGTTGCATAAAAATGTGAATATACTTAACACTACTGAACTGAACACTGGAAAATGTTTTAGATGGTATTAATGCATTTTATATTATGTGTCTTTTACCACAATTTAAAAAAAATCAAAAAGATAGTTCAAGGGAAACAATAATAAGATTATGAAAGAATCTTGCATTCAGATTACTTGCTAAAAGAATCTTTAAAATTTCACTATATCTCAGAGTCCAAGACTGACTTTTTCACTATGTGTGAAATTTGTGCATTAAAGACCAGGCAAAACTCAAATCAATATACCAATGATTTCTGTTTTTTTGAAAAAAAAAAATTGTGATCACAAAAAGATTAGAAAATAAATGTACATTTACACAAGTTTTTAGAAAGTAAGACAGAGTGCAGATTCCTAAAAACTAGTGCACAGATTCACTGGGTATATATTAAACAGTGACAATAAGAAATTAATTCTTTGCTCATTCTAGGAATTAGTAAACAGTTGGAATTAGAATAGAAATTTTTTTATATTATAAGATACAAATAAGTGTAATTTCTTTTTTCTTTTAAGTTTTTCCACTATTTACAGGTATGTAGTATTGTTCTGTACAAACTTATTTAAATGATCTTTCCACTATAAATCTCTGGATAATAAAGACCTTCAGCTCTGTCCTCCATGCTGATGACTTTCAGCTCCGTCTGTGGACCAGAGCTATCTAAGTTTTCTAAATGCCCCTGGACATTTTACTTAAAATGTTTCTCTATTAATTCATATTCAACATAAAAAGTCAAACCTACCATTGCCCTTCTAACTATTACTTTTGCTTTTATTCATGCCATCGTACATGTCACACCAACGTAAGTGAAAACACTGGTATTATTCTGTCTTCTTCCATTTGCTCCCCTGTCATTTAACGTGTCCAAGCCCTGCTGATTTCTTTTGAAGACTTTCACCTGCACTCCCTTTTTCCTTCCCTCCAAGGTTCCTTTTGTTCTGACCCTTACCACTCATGCCTAGATAAGCACAACAAACTTCTCTTTTGCCTCCTCACTCCTTGAAACTTTTCCTGTTCTAATTCTACCCAAATACCTCCCTGTAAATCTTTTTCATTATTATTGTTTGTGTGGATGTTTTTGTTTTTTAGCAATGACACACAGTGCGTGGGATCTCAGTTCCCTGACCAGGGATGGAACACATGCTCTTTGCATTGGAAGCTCAGAGTCTTAACCACTGGACCACTAGGTAAATCCTCAACACTATTAATCTTTTAATGCAGCTCTGCTTTGGCCAAAACACTATATTCATTCTTCCGCAAACTTGCTTTTGCCTTTCCTATTTCTTGGCTTTTACATCATTACCTCCTCATGTTTTCTGCCTCTCCAAATCCTATTCAGACCCCAATGCTGCCTTTCTTACGAGCTCAAGATTAAGTGTGGAACACATTTTTGATTACATGCTTCAGAAGGCAATTTTTCATGAATGTAAACCCAGAAGTAACATACCAGGATGCTTCTTAACTGTAAATCATGACTAAGATGCTCAGTTTTCATTCCAATCCCAAAGAAAGGCAATGCCAAAGAATGCTCCAACTACCGCACAATTGCACTCATATCACATGCTAGTGAAGGAATGTTCAAAATTCTCCAAGCCAGCCTTCAGCAATACATGAACCATGAACTTCCAGATGTTCAAGCTGGTTTTAGAATAGGCAGAGGAATCAGAGATCAAATTGCCAACATCTGCTGGATCATCGAAAAAGCAAAAGAGTTCCAGAAAAACATCTATTTCTGGTTTATTGGCTAGGGCACAGCCTTTGACTGTGTGGATCACAATAAACTGTGGAAAATTCTGAAAGAGATAGGAATACCAGACCACCTGACCTGCCACTTGAGAAATCTGTATGCAGGTCAGGAAGCAACAGTTAGAACTGGACATAGAACAACAGACTGGTTCCAAATAGGAAAAGAAGTACGTCAAGGCTGTATATTGTCACCCTGCTTATTTAACTTCTATGCAAAGTACATCATGAGAAATGCTGGGCTGGGAGAAGCACAAGCTGGAATCAAGATTGCCAGGAGAAATATCAATCACCTCAGATCTGCAGATGACACCACCCTTATGGCAGAAAGTGAAGAAGAACTAAAGGGCCTCTTGATGAATGTGAAAGAGGAGAGAGAAAAAGCTGGCTTAAAAATTTAACATTCAGAAAACTAAGATCATAGCATCTGGTCCTATCGCTTCACGGCAAATAGATGAGGAAACAGTGGACAGTGGCTGACTTCATTTTGGGGGTTCCAAAATCACTGCAGATGGTGATTGCAGCCATGAAATTAAAAGACACTTACTCCTTGGAAGAAAAGTTATGACCAACCTAGACAGCATATTGAAAAGCAGAGACATTACTTTGTCAACAAAGGTCCGTCTAGTCAAGGCTATGGCTTTTCCAGTGGTCATGTATGGATGTGAGAGTTGGACTTAGAGAAAGCTGAGCACCAAAGAACTGATGCATTTGAACTGTGCTGTTGGAAAAGACTCTTCAGAGACCCTTGGTCTGCAAGGAGATCTAATCAGTGCATCCTAAAGATCAGTCCTAGGTGTTCATTGGAAGGACTGATGTTGAAGCTGAAACTCCAATACTTTGGCCACCTGATACAAAGGGCTAACTCATTTGAAAAGACCCTGATTCTGGCAAAGATTGAGGGCAGGAGGAGAAGGGGATGACAGAGGATGAGATAGCTGGATGGCATCACTGACTCAATGGACATGAGTTTGGATAGGCTCTGGGAGTTGGTGATGGATGGGGAGGCCTGTGTGTTTCAGTTCATGGGGTTGCAAAGATAGGACACGACTGAGCAACTGAACTGAACCTAACTAAATGTGCTCAGTGTGTATAACCACAACAAACAGTTGTCATTTATTGAGGTGAGGTGAGGTAAAGTCACTCAGTCGTGTCCGACTCTTTGCCACCCCATGGACTGTAACCTACTAGGCTTCTCCGTCCATGGGATTCTCCAGGCAAGAATACTGGAGTGGATTACCATTTCCTTCTCCAGGGGATCTTCCCAACCCAGGGATCGAACCTGGGCCTCCCACATGGGAGGCAGACGTTTTAACTTCTGAGCCACCAGGGAAGCCCTGTTGCCCGCTATTTTAAGCACTTTCTCTTTACTAATAATAGCCAAGGTTTGTTGAGTTTTATTATGTGCTAGATCCTAAACACATTGCATGAATGAGTCCACATATATTTCTGTAAGGTAGGTAGGATTATTAGCCCATTTTTCCAGGTAAGGAAATTAAGGTTGAGAAAAAATATACAACTTAACAAAGGAAGTTGCCAGTAATAATGGGCAGAGCTAGAATTCAAACTTGGCACTCTAGTTCCTCAATCTACATTCTTGACCACGACCCTATATTAAATTATAATGTGTCATTTAGTTCTACAGTAACCCACAAGGATATCTATTGGCTTGCCTTCTTTGAAAACTAACAAAATGAAATCCAAAGAAGATAGGCAATACCTTCAGTCACAGATATGGTTAAGTGGTAATGCTCAACTTCAGACTCCGGTCCATCAGACTCCACTAAACATTATATTATATGCTTGTGCTCTTGAGTTCAACACAACTACCTCAGGAAGCTTTTCATGGAAATTAAATAAGACCACCCATGTGTTTTATAAATGCTAATATACTATACTGAACGTTGGATTGAATTTCCTGTGAGCACATCGTTAAGTCATCACTAATGCATTAGCATTAGACAAATCGTCTCTAAATTGCAATCCTGTATGTCCATCCGTCTGTTTGTTGATTTTAAACTGTAATAGTTTATGTATAAGTTAAATACATGCATTATTATACTAATACAGCTTCAGTCTGCCACGTATTAGCTAATTGCTCCTGGCAGCTTCTTATCCTATCTGTGCTTCAGCTTCTCATTTTCAAATAGGGACAATAGTATTTATGTTAGGTGTTGTGAGAGTTAATGTAATTAACAGAAGTAGAGTATTTGTAACAGTACCTGGTACATAAATAAAATGCCTAAAACACCTAATATGATTGTGTATAAGAAAATATATAAAAATAAACTTTAAATAAGAAATGAGTTAAATAAATTTTATTTTAGTGCACTGATTAATGATATAAACTTTTCTGCCTTACTCTAAAGTATTACTAAGATCACTAATTTTAGAAGGAAGCATGATTGAGCAAGTACCATTGCTTTTTATGTCTGGATATAACATTTTGTCATACAGCTATGTGATAGCCTGGTTCTAAATAATACTGCAGTGGGCTGCCATGCCTTTCTCTGGGGGATCTTCCCAACTCAGGAATCAAAACCAGGTCTCCCATGCTGCAGGCAGATTCTTTACAGTCTGAGCCACCAGGGAAGCTACTGGAGTGAGTAGCCTATCCCTTCTCCAGAGGATGTTTCTGACCAAGGAACTGAACTGAGGTCTCCTGCATTGAAGGCAGATTCTTTACCAGCTGAGCTACTAGGGAAGCCTAATTTTAGCAAGGAAGTATGACTGAACATGTACCACTGCTTTTTAAAGCCTGGATATGACATTTTGTGATACAATGATTTGATGGCCTGGTTCTAAACTTAATTTTCATTTTTCATTGTAGTGGTTGCCTAGTTGAAATATATACTTCACAAAGTAACACAGGTGCTTATGGAAAAGCATATTCATATACAAGTCTTAAATTTCCATCTTCTATAATGTTAATCTCTTTGTTTAACAAATTAAAGGAAGGTATGTAACAGTTATATTTTTTCAGATGATCTTAAAAACTACCTAAAAGGCTTCATTTGGACCGTTTTTTTAACAAATTAGAAAATTCACTTTCAAAGCATTTTTAGTCTTGACATAGAAGAGTTGTACAGGTAAAATAAATCAGTCTTAATCTCAGGAACAAAAATCATATAGTGATGAAAATATCTTTAAACATGCACTTTTAAAATTCTTTCTCCAAACCATGAGTTTTCTTCAAAGGCCATTATTTCCTCATTTATTACCCAAAATATCACTTTCCATCTCATTAGAACTGATTCAAATGTATCCTTTTTAATGGAGGAGTAATACCAACACGGTATTGTAAAGTAAAATAAAGTAAAAATAAAATTTAAAAATTAAATAAAAACAAAAATGTCACTTTCATTTCAAAAAGATTGACTAAGTGGGTATATATTCTCAAAAAAAAATTGCTGCTAGATAACATATCAACCAATAGCCATTGTTTTTAGTTCACGATATATCTGAGAAAAAGTTCAAACCAGGATGGGATATACTTTTTTTTTCATTTTTCCATTGTTGTTATTATTGACATGAACTATTAGGACCACCTTGACCAGCAGTTTCTTTGCAGAAAATATTTTAAGGCACTTATACATTTTAAGAGTGTTACTTTATCATAATCAGTAATACAGTGTACAAGTACATTTCACCAAGAACATGCAAACTACGTCACTGTAAGTTCAGAATGAGGAAGCTGCCACCAACTCTGAGTTTCAGACCTCCCATTCCTCTTGCAGACCACGTGATGCAGAATCCTCTACTTAAGTGGTGAGTGATGGAGCAGTATCAACCATATATTCACTACTAGCAAAGTTTAGCATATTTCTATTTTCTCAAGATGAAATCTTAATAGGATTTGGAGTTCTAATATCTGGTGACTCAGTGTACAGTATCCACCTGCTGATGCAGGAGATGCTAGTTCGACCCCTGGGCAGGCAAGATCCCCAGGAGAAGGAAACAGCACTGGGAAATCCCATGGACAGAGGAGCCTGGCAGGCTACACTCCATGGGGTTGCAAAAGAGTCAGACACAACTTAGTGTCTAAACAACAACAACAAAACACTTTCTTCAGGCACCTGAAAGGACAGTCTCGCGCTTCCCTAGAATGCACGCACCGGGAAGGGACAGCATGATGCTGTCTCGTGTCAACAGTGCCCCTGCACGGGCGCCAAAGAGCAACAGGATTCCCATTTTCCCCTCAGACTTCTATTCTTCCCACTAAGGGGACTCCAGCACTCACAGCTTTTCTCTTTCTACTCCTCACTAGCCTTATCATCAGACTCAAATGTATTAACACACCGGCACACTTCTAAACCCCATCTCTGTTTCACTCTTACATCTCTCCTCCATGAATCTTCCTCTTCCCCACTCTTATTTTTCTGTGAACTGAAAAATCACTCATTTTTTAGAAGCATAAAGATAGTCATTAGTCATATGCCAAAGATAGAAACTCTCCATTTTCATCTAAAATTAAACAATGAAAAGTAAAAGAGTTAGTCTCTCAGTCGTGTCCCACTCTTTGTGACTCCATGGACTATAGCCTGCCAGGGTACTCTGTCCATGGATTTCTCCAGGCAAGAATAGTGGAGTGGGTTTTAACCACAGATATAAAAATGTATATATGCAGACACAGATACACTCACACATGCATATGCATTGGTGTTGGTCAGTCAGGAAGTCCTGTTGGACTCGTTGTGACCCCATGGACTGTAGCCCTCCAGATTCCCTGCCCTTCGCTATAATACATGTATTTTATAAATATATATAATATGCAGTTAAGATTTCTATGACTTCTGGGGGTACCACACAGCAGTAGTCATGGTAAATTCTAGAAACAACAGTTTTTTTAACCACAGACATATAAACATAGATATGAATATACACATATATTCACTCCCTGGTGGCTCAGATGGTGAAGAGTCCACTTGCAATGTGGGAGACCTGAGTTCGATCCCTGGGTTGGGGAGACCCCCTGGAGGAAGGCATCGCAACCCATTCCAGTATTCTGGCCTGGAGAATCCCATGGACAGATGAGCCTGGCAGCCTACAGTACAAGGGGTCTCAAAGAGTCAGATATGACTGAGCAACTAAGCACAGCACACATACACTTACATATGTACACATAAGTAATATACACAGTAAGTGCCAGGTGGTCAGGACCACATGGCTATAAGCAGAAGCACTGGATGCACGCAAGTGCCTAGCTGCCCTGGGATCTGAGGGAGACATGTCTTGCTGGAACTGTTTCAAGGTGTTTAGCCAAGTTGAGAGCGATGCTTGGGAAGAAACCGCATATCTTCCAAGCAAGAAGGTTCTTGGGAAGTACTCCAGAAGCCTTTGTCCAGTCTCACGGGTCTTTGAGGGTCCTAGTGGAAAATCAGACAATAAAGAGTGATTTGTGACAGAGGCTGTTGTCTCAGTCCAAGTTGCCGAGGCAACAGCCCCTGGCCTGGCCAAGGACACAGTGAAACCCCAGTGGAAATGGCATAGATCCCACACAGACCATCAATGTCTCCTGAACATCCAGAGGGTGTGACCACAGGTTGACTCTGGAGCTGGTCCGTCCAGATAATGAGGCCCCTCCCCCTCCTCTAGCTTTAAAATGTACACCCACAGATCCTTCCCTGTGGAAGGGAGCCATTTTCAAGGAGGTAGTTTTGAGAGATTGGGGTGATGTTGAGACCCTTTGATTTATTAAAACTGCTCTATAAAGTTGAGATTTTGAAGAGCAGGGGAGGAGATCTACTCGCAAGGATGAGCAAGTAGCATGTGATCATCACTTGTATAAATAAAAATATTGGCAGTTGAAATCCTGCTGTTTAGTTGCTAAGCTGTGTCTGACTCAAAATTCTGTGATCACATGGACTGTGTAGTCCACCAGGCTCCCCTGTCCATGGGATTTCCCAGGCAAGAGGACCAGGTCCATTAAACATAGTGCTTGGCACAATTATGCTCGTGACTTGGATAAGCTAGGACCTTATCCAAGTGACCCAGTGATTGCCAGATACTATTTCAAAACTTAATAAGTGATTTCCATATGCCAGTTTCTGTTCAAAACCCTTTAATCCTCACAAGCAGCTGGTGAGGTAAATGCTATCAGTATTATGATTTCACTAGTGAAAAAAAAAGTACAGAGAGATCGAGTGACTTTCTTGAAGTTGCACAGCTAAAAAGTAGCTGGGAAATCACTATGAACCCAAATAGTCCACCCTTTGAACCTGGAGCCTCTAGGCTATAATGCCTAACAACTTTATACCCTATCAATACATTCCTTTTAAAGAAGGAACCGCTTTCTTCCTTTTTGTACCCCTCTCAAACTGGGTTTAGAATCTCCTCATAATCCCATTAACATATAAACACCTCAGAGAAATGTGAAAACATTGAGGGCTAATAGCACTGCATGTGCTGTGCTGCTTCTGATTTCATTAAAATAGAAAGTTGAGCTGCAAAAGAAAAGCAAGTGCTAAGAAAGGTAACTCCAGGCACCATGTCTGGCTCACCTTGCGGCATTCTATCCATGAATACGGTAAGCAACAGGAAACTAAACACGCCCAATTCGTTACCCCAGAGCTATATGCTTTGTAAGCACTAAGACTTATTTTATTCTGCTCTGGGGCCCATTTTATACTCAACTCTTCCTCCTTATGAGCCTGTGCTGCAGAAGCTCTCTATCCTCAAGGGGGAGTGCTCATTTTTCCCATGTATCTGAGGGGCCGACAGGTCAGGATAACACGATGTACTGAGAAGTGACTGGGTCCTTCCAGGGTTTACATGTCCTCGGAGTAACAGGTCCAGGAGACCCCCAACTTCTGCCAGGACCCGAGTGTAACACCCGTTCCAGGGTCTCCCCACAGCCTGCAGACTTCCCTGCCCCACCAGACCGAGGCTCCAGGAAGACAGAAGAGCATTTATCCTCTTCGTTGTCACAGCCCCAGGGCACAGCTCAGAGCCTCTCCTGTCACGTGTTCTCACTAAATACCCTGGGGACCTAAAATCTGCTGGCAGCCAGTGGTGCAGATGAAGATGTTTTTGTCCCCCAAGGGACACTGGGCAGTGTCTGGAGAAGGTTTTGTCATCACACCTCGTGAGGAGGGGGTGGAGAGGAGAGGCACTGCGGTCTACCTGGTAGAGGTCAGGGATGCTGGGAAAGCCTAGGATGCACAGGACAGCCTCCATAACAAAGAACTTCCCAAAGTATCAACCTTGCTGAGGCTGACAATCTCTGTCCTAATCCACTGCAACCCTTCAGTTAATGAAAAAACTGAGAACTGAAGAGATGATATTTCTGACTCATTCTTGCCCACCAGAACAGTGGCAGTCAGACCCAGGGCCTGACTCCCAGATCAGGCTCATGTCCTCACTGATTAATACTCCAGAAATCAGGACAAGTCTCTGCAGACCATTGGTGTGGTTTCTCAGGCCAAACTCATGCTAAAAAGAGAATCTTAGATTATAGCATGATTCCCTGCTATTTTCATTAAATAAATAAATAAACCTACATAGCTGATTTTACTACACTGTTGACACATTGGTTTTGTTTTTGTTTTTATCATTCATTGTTCTAAAGATGGGTTAATAGCTGGTTGTGTGCTGTGCTAAGTTACTTCAGCTGTGTCTGAATCTTTGTGACCCCATGGACTATCGTAGCAAACCAGGATCCTCTGTGCATGGGATTCTTCAGACAAGAATACTGGACTGGGTTGCCATTTCCTCCTCCAGGGGATCTTCCCGACCCAGGGATCAGACTCCCCTTTCTTTTGTCACCTGTACTGGCAGGTGGGTTCTTAACCACTAGTACCCCCTGGGAAGCGCAATGGTTGCTTAAAGGGTGAAAAATTAAGCACAAGAAGGTGACTCCCGAGCTCTTTCTCTCTCATTCTCTTTACAGAGAAACAAATGGAGAAGAGTTAAATCTGCCAACTTTGAACAGTAGCTGCACTATTAACTTCTGTATTTTTCAAGCTCTAAGCAACACAGCCTGAGCTCGAGCATCTCCTGAAGCCGCTGACCATCCCCCTGGCTGCCTGGTTTTCACAAGTGCTCTCAGGCTTCAGGAGGAGGCAGAGTGGAAGACAAGCAGAAACAAAACGTTAGGGTCTAGACAGCTCTGCCACTTACTCGGGCAAACTCAATCGCCTCTCTGAAACTGAATTTTCTTATGAAAATGGAAAATTTCTTAAAGGAAAAACAATTACAGGGATGTTGAAAAAACGTAAAGATGAATTAAGTTCCTCCTGAAAAGACTGAGCACCTACCTGGTGAAGAGAACAGATGTCTGCTTTTAACTGTCCACAGAAGCTTTTACTTTTTTTCTTCCTGTTCATCCTTCAAAAGACTAAAAATACCAAGGCAAGAATTAATAGTTAAATATATTCCTCCTCCTCCTCTTCCTCTCCAGTCAGTAACCCCTAAATACTTCAGGCACTACAACATGATGATGAACCGTTTGCTCTGGGAGTTAACCTGATACTTTGGTCTGTCACCGGCTCTATAGATCTGTGAACACTGATTATCTAGTGTGGATTTGTTACTGCACTAGACATTCACAAGGAGGGAGGGAGGGACAGACAGGAAAGACTCTGATCTATGCCCTGCCCTCAGAAAACTCACAGTTTAGTGAACAGACAAGAGGAGAGCACACACAATCCAAAACCACGAAGAATGGGGTGCATGCCTGTCTGAGACAGATAATTCTTCCACACTTTCAAACATCAGATCACACTTGTGGCTGGGTGCATGTGCTAACTAACGTTCGTTCAGCTCAGTGCAGTTCAGTCGCTCAGTCGTGTCCGACTCTTTGTGACCCCATGAATCGCAGCACGTCAGGCCTCCCTGTCCATCACCAACTCCTGGAGTTCGCTCAGACTCAGGTTCATCGAGTCGGTGATGCCATCCTGCCATCTCACCCTCTGTCGTCCCCTTCTCCTCCTGCCCCCATCTCTATCAGCATCAGAGTCTTTTCCAATGAGTAACTAACATTAGACACCCTTCAAACATCACTTGCTGTTGGACACATGTGCTGACGTTAGACATCTCCTCAGACAGCAAGCAGACAAGGCAATGGCACCCCACTCCAGTACTCTTGCCTGCAAAGTCCCATGGACGGAGGAGCCTGGTAGGCTGCAGTCCATGGTGTCGCTGAGTCAGACATGACTGAGAGACTTCACTTTCACTTTTCACTTTCATGCACTGGAGAAGGCAATGGCACCCCACTCCAGTATTCTTGCCTGGAAAATCTCAGAGACAGAGGAGCCTAGCGGCCTGCTGTCTATGGGGTCGCAGAGAGTCGGAAACACTGAAGCGGCTTAGCAGCAGCAGTGGCAGACAGCACTTGCGGTTTGGCGCATGCGCTGACGTTAGATTTCCCCATCAGGATTCCTGGCGGTTGGGACTCACTGGCTGTTGGGCGCATGCGCTGCTGTTACATACTGCCTCGGAGCGCACTTGTGGTTTGGCGCAAGCGCTGGCCTCCTTAGACACACTTCAGGATTCGTGGCAGTTGGCAATCACTGTCGGTTGGGCGCATGCACTGACATTAGACACCCTTCAAGGATGAAAAGCGTTCAAGGAGGGTTTTCAGGGAGGAACACATTTCAGCAGGAGAGAAGAGCCAGGTTACAGAAAGCAGAGAGCATTCGATGTAAGAAAAACGCTTTCCCAGGAGGGCAGACTCTGCAAAGGAACCTAATGTGACTGAACATAAAAGCAAACAGGCTTAGAAAAGAGAAATGTATCTGGTTTTTTTTTTTTTTTTTCTAAGTCCATATTATTTTATTTATCCCCTAGGCAGACGAGAACTGCTCAAGATTTTGGAGCAGTAAGGGATACAAACTGAGAAATGTGCTGTCCAGATGGTTCTTTGGCAGCTCTAGGAAAAACAGATGAGTCGACTGGTTCAGGGCAGGAAAGAGACTGTAAAAACATAGTGAAGCTCTTCAACTAAGACCAGTTCATTTTCTCCTTGGTTTGAATTAGAAGTAGGGTCTGATGTTTGGAAGGGGTCTTAAAGGTCACTTGGTGCAACCTTGGACCCTGTGCCAGACAGTAATGGGAGGGTCAGTGGGACACAGAAATGACCCAAGGTGTTAGTGAAGAGCTCAGCTCCACAGCAGACAGAGAGGTGCAGGGGAAAGACCTCAGGCCTGGGCACCAGTCCCTCCTGCCCAGTGAGCAGAGCAACCTCAGGCAGGCTACTCTCTGCGTCTTGGTGCCCTTCTCTGTGAATATTAACTTTCAATGGACAGAGATGTAGTGATATAACAAAATGATATCTCCCACCCACTGTAGCCTGGGCTACCTAGGGGCGCTGGTAGGAAAGAACCCGCCTGCCAACACACGAGACATAGGAGACGTGGATTGGATCCTTCCATCAGGAAGATCCCCTAGAGGAGGGCATGGCAACCCCCTCTAGTGTTCTTGCCTGGAGAGTCCCATGGACAGAGGAGCTAGGAAGGCTGCAGTCTATAGGACTGCACAGAGTCAGACACAACTCAAGTGACAGCACACGCACCCACTGTGCCCTAGCGTGGGAGACACACCCCACACCTCTTGGTTGCAGCCAAAATCCTTTTTTCACTCATCCATAGGACAAATTCCTCTCCTCAAAACACACAGGGCATGTTTGATACCAATTTCCTAAGACAAATACTAGAAGATAGAAACCATATTGCCACAAGTGTTATCTTTGCTAAAGAAGATTAAATACCACCCTCCTCAGATAACATATTTTCCAAAGCACTTATCTTTGCAACTCCTAATACATGCACTGTGATGCTTAAAATGGTCTTGAAAATAAACTCATATTCTTGTGTACGGGGAGGCTTAGGCTTTCTCTAATGCAGTTCTGAGTACTGCACTCCTACAGAGTGAGTTCATTTGGCTAAGAGGAAGAGAGGGGCTCTGTCGCTGACCTCTAGAGGCTTCTGGACCCTTTTGCATTTCTCCACACTCTAGTCTACAAATTCTCAAATGTACTCTAGGACAAGGCATTGGGAGGAAAAAAAAAAAAAAGAGAGAACCACTGGTTTAAAACACATGTATCAGTGTTTAGCTGACTACCCGAAATAAACTACAATTAACAAGATTAAAATAATGTCAACACTTCATGTTAAAGAGGCAGGGATGAGCTCTCTTTAAGGCAGTGCATAAAAGAGCAGAGCAGTTCTCAGGACAAGCAGCCTGGTCTTGGGAGCCTTGGCCTCCAGAGGAGGAAGGAAAGAAAACAGGTGGGAGTGTGTCATGCCTGTCCCATCAGTGTGGAGAACAGACTTCTGCTTTTGAAAATGGGAGTCTCTCTTCTCTGACCCCACGGCCCACAGCAAACACACTCTGCAACATGCATTATTGACCCCTCACTCTGGACCAGGTTCTGTGTGAGGTCTTATGGATCGTAAGGTGATTAAATTGTCACTGTTGCTCTCAAGCAGCTGGAAGTCTGACTGAGGAGACGGTTAGAGAACAAGAAAGATCAAGGCAATATAACCTGGTACATGAAACAAGGATAATGAAAACCTAGATTTTGTACTTAAGGTCCAAGCAGGGGGCCAGAACAGCTGTTAAGAGCTAGGGTGGAGATTTCATTCAAAGTGCCATTGGCAGTAGCAAGCAGTCAGGGATACCTCAAAACTAAAATTTCACAAGGACTTCACCAGGCTGAGAGATCAGGCAGGGAATTCCAGGCCAATGGAATAACATGCCCAAAAGCTTATTGGTGGGAAAGCCCAAAGATTATCAAGAAAAAAGCAAATATACCTATGGGCTTTAAAATCCCTAAATCATGTGGAGTCAAAGAAAGTCTTTTAAAACATGGAAATTACACAAGAGATTACAGTGGAATCCTCCAGAACCGTGTAGAGAAGGAGGTGGAGGAGCGAGTCCAGAGTCAGGAGAGCTGTTAGAAGACCCGAGACCAGGTCACAGATGGGGCCCTGGATTAGGGCAGTGTCTTTAAGGATAGAGAAGAGATGGTGGGTTTGGTAGATATTTTGGACAAATAGCTAAATCAAGATGTACCACATTCCTGAATAAATATTTGAACATGACGCTGTGCTACCATTAAGGGCCCAACAGTTAAAGGAAAGGGTGGATCCTAATATCTCCCAGCACAGACATAGATGAACTACTGTGAAAACGGCCACCTTATTCAGGCATTTGTGCTCTGCAAAGATGCCAGGAGAAACTTAAATACTTTATTTCACTATGTATTTATGAAGCACTTCACTCATCCCAAATTCTCATTTCTTGACAGACACTGTAATATACTACCTACATACATAATCTCATTTACCATCTTAAAAAAGTTTTTAAAAGCAAGTTTTATTATTTTACATATTTATAAACAATAAATTAAGTGCCTTGCCCAAAATCACAGTTTAATAAACTGCTGGCTTACACATACAGAGGAGCAAAGTAAGAAAGTATTTCAACAAATATTAAATTGAATTTTAAAATGACTGTATCCCAGAAGTTTATGTGGCCTAGTCTCTAAACCATTAAATAAATCCCCCAAAAAGATAGTTTCTTTCATGCATTGCTAGCAGAAATAAAAATTGGTGTGCTCCATCTGGAAGGGAATTTGGAGATACTTAACAAAATTTCATACACATCGACCTTTGACTCAGCAATTTCACTTATAATCCAGCAGCTACACCTTCAAAAATGTGAAAATAAATGTGAACATTTCTTCAGCATTGCTTGTATATGCAAAATACTGGAAACAACCTAAATGGCCATAAATTGAAGAGTTATTGAATAAACTATAGTCCATCCATACACTGGATGCTAGGTAGCCGTTAAAAAAGAGATGTGTGTGTCTGGGGGTGGGGTGGACAATTTCCTCAAATTGGTATGGAATGACTTTAATGATTTGATTTTTAAGTGAAAAAAAGCTGTCTAAACTGTTTTCTGTAGAGTATGTTATAGCAAGTATCCTGTTAGGTCATTTTAGCCAGATCCCCTTCTTCTCCCCGTAATGTTTTCTCAACCACTGCCTTACTCTTTGGCTACAAATTCCCATTGGTCCAGGCTGTACACAGAGTTGAGCCCAATCTCATGACTCCACTGTAAAATCCCACTACAGTGGTCCCTCCGCCTACCATGATGCTCCTGAACAGAGTCTGTCTTACCATCTGTAACACACAGCATGGATATTGTTTTCTTAACGTTAGCAAATTTGTTCTTGATGCAAGAGTGTGAGTTAGAAATTTGGAAACTAGTTTACGTGTTTACTTGGATTTTAGTAAGTAAATATGTGGTGAAAAATGAGGGCCGAGTTTCTCCCAGTCAGAGAAAGGAGCTATACATAAGGAAAGAAAGTGACAATAAATCCAGTGATGTGGGACTGGGATTAGAGCTATTAGTATGAATTCATAATTTTAATATCTCTGTGTGCATAAATAGATACAGAAATGAATATGTATATTTTTCATTAGTAAGTATATCACTTCATAGCTACCTTTCCTGAGAACTCCTAGAAGCAGTAAGATATCAGTAGCAATAACTATACATAGTGCCCACCTTTTAATTTGTAAATATCATTATTTGATAAAAGGAAATAGAGATCCTTAAAGATATAGGAAATTGGAGGACAGAAGTATTAAAAATATGTATAAGATGCACCTGGAATATTTATGGAACCAAAAACTAAGAAGGAAATGTTCAACAAATGATGTGAACATGTTGAAAAAGACACAGGGACTAAATTGAATAAGCTCCCACTGACCAAATTTGGGACGGTTTGAGCAACAAAATAAATACAAGTATAGTAATGGGTTATAACCCATAGACTAAAATAATATCCATGAACCCATACTAATACAAAAAATAAATGAATAGTAAGTGGAGATGGACTTGCTATTCCTTACATTATAATTCAATTAGTAATTTTATAAGGAATGATGAAAATTAAAAATGACCCTTAGTAATTACCACAGTGAACATTGTTGCAGAGAAGCAATCATTGAAGGATGGTAAAGTTAATGTGCAAAAGTGAGATGAGAAACAGGACATTTGAATAGTCTCAAAGTATCTCCCCACGAGATATTTATTCATGACAAATGTGAAAACACATTTACAGTAGATAATTCTATCATCCAGCACCATAACCAAGTGATCAAAATCGATCTCATCAGAGGCACAAACTGCACTCACGCACCTCTTGAAATGATGCATAGACAAGGACAAAGGTCATAACATCTCTTCAGTAGTGATCTTGCCAAAAATATTCCATCCCATCGAATCAGATAAATCCAGGATGAGGGACATTTGATAGGATAACTACTAGGTCATTGTTTAGTTGCTTAGTCGTGTCCAGCTCTTTGCAACCCCATGGACTGTAGCCCATCAGGCTCCTCTGTCCATGGATTTCCCCAGGCAAGAATATTGGAGTAGGTTGCCATGTCCCTCTCCAGGAGATCTTCCCCACCCAGGTATCAAAGCCACATTTCCTGCATTGGTAGATGGATTCTTTACCACTGAGCCAGCAGGGAAGCCCAATAACCACTAGATAGTATTTCTCAATTGGCTTCCTTGGTGGCTCAGACTGTAAAGCCTTTGCCTACAATGCGGGAGACCAGGGTTCGATTCCTGGGTCAGGAAGATCCCCTGGAGAAGGAAATGGCAATCCACTCCAGCACTCTTGCCTGGAAAATCCCATGGACAGAGGAGCCTGATGGGCTACAGTCCATGGTGTCGCAAAGAGTCGGAGTCGGACACGACAGAGCGGCTTCATTCATTTCAGTATTTCTCAAAAGTGTCAAGGTCATAGTGAAAAAGGAAAGAAGGAAGGAGGAGGGAAGAATGGAAAGGGAGAAAAGAAAAAAAATAACAAAAGACCAAAGATTTCACAGATTGGAGAGACTAAAAAGACAGATAGCCAAGTTAATCAAGAAGTCTAGACTGGATCCTAGACTGGATAAAGGACTGATCCCGTCTAGTGGAACAACTGACAAAATTCAAATATGGTCTATAATAACTGCTGCATCCGTGCTAATTTCCTGATTTTAATCATTGTAATGTATAAGATATTCTCATTAGTAGAAGCTGGTTGAAGGCATGTGAGAATTTTGTGTGATTTTTCCAGTTTCTATAGCCCTAAATTCTTTCAAAATCAGAAGTGAAATACATACATATCCAAAATCCCAAAATGGTCTTATCACTGTTGTTTAGTCATTAAGTCATATCTGACTCTTTGTGAACTTACAGACTGTAGCCCACCAGGCTCCTCTGCCCATGCAGTTTCCCAGGGTGGAGAATACTGGAGTGGGTTGCCATTTTCTTCTTCAAGAATCTTCCCAACCTAGGGATCAAACCCATATCTCCTGCATTGGCAGCTGGGTTCTTTACCACTGAGCTTCCAGGAAAGCCCACGTTAGTACCACACTGTTCTGGTTTTTACAGCTTTGTAGTATATTTTGAAACTGAGAAGTCTGAGTCCTCCAACTTTGTTCTTTTTCTAAACTGTTTTGTCTATCCTGCGTCTCTATATTTCCATAAGAATGTTAGGATCAGCTCATCAGTTTCTGCAAAGATGCTGGGATTGTGTTGAATCTGTAGATCAATTTGCTGTCATGTGAATAATACTAAGTTTGTGATCTATCAATATATGATGCCTTTTCATTTATTTAGGTCTTCTTTAATGTCTATAAAAAACCTTTCTCTGGTTTAACACTGTTCATTTTATAAAATTCTTCTTCCTCTTTGATTAACTGCGTTTTAACTTTACTCATTTAACATGAATCTGTTTCTGTACTCTAATTATACTCCACGACCTGTGTCTATTCTGCACTGATACTGCACTGTTTTACTTACAACAGCTTTGCAGGACACTTTGAAATCAGATGAGGAAAGTCTTCCTATACCTCTAATAATTTGTTTTTCTCAAAATCTCTTGTCCTCACTCATTCTCCCATAGGAATGTCAAAATTATCTTAAGTTCTGAAAGAAAGAATTCCACAGCAATCTGAATTGGAGGTACATGATCCAGTTCATTTAAGGGACTGGGCTCCTTTATAGCACTGAGAATACCTTTACTTGCTCAACTTTTCTGTTATTTGTGTTTCAACAATGTGTTATATTTTTTCTTTATGGGTCCTGTGAGGGTTAATTTTACACATCACTTCTCACCCATACCTTATCAGGTGACATTTTAAAGAGACTTTGGACTTGGAATCGATGTTGGAATGGCCTGACTTCTAGGGATGTCGAGATGAGGTGAGTGTATTTTAATAGCACATGACAAGGACATGAATCTGGGCGGGGGTGGGCAAAAGATGGAATGTATAGACCAAACTGTTTCCCCTCAAAATGTATATACTGAAGCCTTAACCACTAATTTGACTATATTTGGAGATAGGGACTATGAAGAAGTTAGTAGTTAAATGAGGCCAAAGGGTGGGGCCTTAATCCAATAGGAAGTGTCCTTATAAGGAGAGGAAGAGACTCCAGGACACTCTGTCTTTGTGTGTACACAGAGAAGAGGTTATGTGAAGATAGACAGAGGCGCCTGGGGGGCTACAGTCCTGTCCCCAGGGTTGCAGAGGAGTCGGACCTGGCTCAGCAACTAAACAACAGTAGAAGGAGGCTGTCTACAAGGCAGTAAGAGAAGTCTGATCCAAACCAACCCTGACGAAATTTTGATTCTGGATTTCAACCCTCTAGAACTGTGAAAAACTTAAACTGCTGTTTAAGGCACAAAGTGTGTGCTTTTCTCTTAAGGTTCCCTGCAGACTATTAGGGCTTAGTAGGTGGCACTTGTGGAAAAGCACCTGCCTGCCAACGCAGGAGACAGAAGAGAGGCTGGTTCAGTTCCTGGGCTGGGAAGATACCCTGGAGGGAGGGCATGGCAACCCACTCCAGTATTCTTGCCTGGAGAATCCCATGGACAGAGGAGCCTGGCGGGCTACAGTCCAAAGCGTTGCAAGGAATTGGACATGACCGAAGAGACTTGGCACATATGCACACAGATTTACTAATACAAGGTCCTACACAATTCTTCATTTTTCCCAGATATTTCTTACTGGAATATTATTCAAGGCAGTATCCGGAATTCAGGTTCTGAGACTTTTCTGCACCTATTACTAGTGTTCCTCAGTTCCTTTTCTTGAAGCCTGCTCTTATTGTTATTGCCTCACATGAGTTTATTTTGTAGCTTCTGTTATTTAGCTGCTGCATTCAAAGGGACCTGACTCTGGTTTACCTTCATATCAGAAAACAAAGATTTCCAAACTTTATCCTTGAGGTCAGACACATACATTCATTTTAGAGACCAATCAGATTTCTCCCCCAAATTAAGCAAACAAAAAGTATTAGAAATGATTACTATGTATTAGTCTCAAATTAAAAACAAAAAGTGGGGCTACAAATCAAAGTTAAAATAGTACTAGCTTTTCAATTTCTTTTTTCTAATTTTATACTCATCATTCAGTGTCATATCTTTTTGTCTAGACAGTGTGTTGAAAACAGAGACATTACTCCGCCACCAAAGATCCGTACAGTAAAAGCTCTGCTCTTCCCAAAGGTTGTGGGACCTGGACTGAAAGAAGGAAGAGCACCGAAGAATTGATGTCCTTGAACTATGGTGCTGGAGAAGAGTCTTGAGAGTCCTGTGGACAGACAGGAGATCAAACTATTCAGTCCTAAGGAAAATGAACCCTGAATATTCGTTGGAAGGACTGATGCTGAAGCTGAAGCTCCAGTATTTTGGTCACCTGATGCAAACAGCCAACTCATTGGAAAAGTCGCTGATGCTAGGAAAGATTGAGGGCAGAAGGAGAAGAGGAGGGCATCAGAGGATGTGATGGTTGGATGGCATCAACCGATACAATAGCTTAAGTAAACTCTGAGAGTCGGTGAGGGACAGGTAAGCCTCATTTGCTGCAGTCCCTGGGGTCACAAAGAGTCGGACACAACTGAGCAACTGAACTGACTGACTGAGGGACAGGGAGGCCTGGAGTGCTGTAGTCCATGGGGTTGCAGAGTGGGACATGGCTAGGTGACTGAACAACAATAGCATAGCTGATTGACAATACTGTGATAATTTCTGGTGGCCAGAAAAGGGATTCAGCCATACATAACATGTGTATTCATTCTTCCCCAAACTCCTCTCCCATCCAGGCTGCCACATATTCAGTGGAATTCCGTGGGCTATACAGTAGATCCCTGCCTGAAGGACTCCTTGCTCAGGAAGGTAGGGTGGTGGAGAATTCTCGAAACTCTCATGAACTGGGAATGCCTTAATCACTGTTTCATTTTCAAAGGACAGTTTTGCTAAACACAGGATTCTTGGTTAACAGCTTCTTTCCTTCAGCATTTCAAAGACACTGACTAATGTCATCTGACTTCTGAGGCTCCTGATGAGAAATCTGCTCTTGATCCTCCCGGCAAATATCCTCTCGCTTCATACACATTAACAATGTGCTTTACCAGTGTCCCACACAATAGAACATTTTCCTACAGTCTCATCAAGTCAGTTAAATCATCACTTTGCGATCAGAGTTTAAGGAAAAAGAACTGAATATTTCAAGTGTTGACATTATGAGGTCTTTTAAATTATTACTGATTTTCAAACTAGAAATGAAAAAGTTGCTAAAGCCTCCTACAGATTTTAATTTCTAACAAAGTGCATACCAATCTCTAAATTTTTAAAGAAAAATCTCTTTGGGACCTTTTTCCTAAGTGTAAAGGGGACTTGAAGCTGAAAAGGGAGAAAACCAGTGGGTTTATCCCCAGCCACGATTGGTTCATTTCTTGTTCTGACCTCACAGGGCATCACTGTGATGAAACTCACAAAAAACCCTTTATAATACCCCAGGTGGGTGCAGGTTTTTGTCCACAGAGCCCAGGAAGCTAATTTTGGTGACCTGATGGCTGGACCTAGAGTTAATGAGCTTTTTTCTGTGTTTTTGCCATTTTGTTGATTTTTTTTTCTTTTTGTAATTATTCTTTTTTTTTCTTTATCATTTTCTCATTTTTTAAAATCTGTCTTATCTTTTTTTTTCTTTCATTTTTAGTTTCTCCTCATTTTTTTTTTTTGCCATTTTTCTCCCTTATTTCTTTTTCTCATTTTATCTTATTATTTTTTAGTTGGTGTTGCCAGTATTAGTATAGAGAGTATCATTGCTATAGTTAGCAGAGTTGCTATAGCTAGTAGTTTCTTAGCATAGATACTATAGTTAGTGTTAGCACTGTTACTATCCTTGGTATACTTAGCATAAGTTGGTATAGTTAATAGTTTCCTGGCATAGTTAGTGTTAGCACTGTTAGTATAGTTATTACCATTAGGATAGTTTATAGCACTGTTAGCATTCTCAGTATTGATAGAACGGTTAGCATTCTTAGTGAGGGCTTAGCGGTAGTGAGTGAGTATAGTTAGTGGTACAGTTAGTATAGTTAGGTAATTAGTATAGCTTAGTGGTAGTTAGTATAGTTAGGGATCCAGGACCTCATGGCCATCTCCACTAACAAGATGGCTCATCTTGAGAATTACAAAATCCTAGGCATAATTGGTGAAGGCAAATTTGCCCAAGTGAAGTTGGCCTGGCATGCTCTGACCAAGGGATTGGTAGCCATCAAGGTCATCCAAAAGACAAACCAGAGCAAGTCCAGCCTCAAGGAGCCGTTCTGAGAGGTTGACAGCCTGAGAACTGTAACCCACCAGAACGTCATGACTCCATTTATCGTAATGGAGTAAGTCAGCGGGGGAGACTTGCTCACCTACTTGGAGACCAAAGGCCGCGTGACGGAGAGGGAAGCCCAAGGCCTGTTCCGCCAGCTGGTCTCGGCTCTGCAGCACTGCCACCAGGGGGCCTGGTGCACCGGGATTTGAAGCTGGGCAGCCTCCTCCTTGACTCCAGGAAGAAAGTGAAAATCTCTGACTTCGGCCTTAGCAACCAGTGGCTCCCAGGAGAGCAGCTAGAAACTTTGCGGCAGCCCTGCATGCATGGCCCCAGAACTCTTCCTGGGGATGCCTTACACAGGACCAGAGGTGGATGTGTGGAGCCTCAGCGGCGTCCTGTACAACATGGTAACTGGATCCCTCCCTTTCAGGGGACAAGATTTCTGGGAGCTGCAGCAGTGTGTTCTTAGGGGGCAGTACCATGTGCCCACATATCCACTGAAATTAAACATTTAATAGATATCATGCTAACACTGAACCCTCTCCACAGAGGCACCTTAGATGACGTCTGGCAACATGCATGGCTGAGCATGGGCCAGAAGGAGCCTCTCCCGCCAGCCTGGGAAGGGTACTCTGGGGTGACAGTGGAGACGATACTGGGCGGGTGCAGGGCCCAAAGCCAGGGCTCAGACATATGCAGCGTCAGTGATATGAATGGACCCAAGGTGAGGGCCCGCACCATCAAGGTGAGGCCAGCTGTTTCCTGCGACCTCAGCAGCCAAGAACATACGCTTCCTGCCAGCCCTGAGGAGTCCATGATTATTCCCAACTTGCTCTGCGACACTAGTCCACAGCAGGAGAACCAGGAGTCAAGGGAGGAGACCAGAGAGCCTGCCACTCCCCCACCCTGCCCGGAGGTTAGGATCTCACCCCTAGCCCAGCCACCTCCAATCGCAACACCTGGGATGCCAGCAGCGCCTGAGCCGCAGATCACGCTGGTGACCGCCACGCCACATGCGGGACCAGGCTCACCTGCGGCACCTGCAGCAGAAGTGACCGCAGCCTCCCCTGGGACCCCAGCGGCACCCGGGACCCCAGCCTCACCCGGGACCCCAGTGGTGGCCACGCCGCCCACCACACTCAGGCCACCGTCACCTGTGAGCCAGGGGCACCCACGGCACAGCTGGAACTCACGGCCCCCATGCAGCCTGCACACCAGGGTGCCCGGGACAGCGGAGACGCCCCTGCAGGAGCCCTGCCTCCCGGTGTGCCTGGCGCATAAGCGCCACCCGGGCTAGGCAGCCCCAGAACAGGGCCCCAGTCACTCCCTCTGCCTCACCCAGAAAAAGAAGGGGGTGGCTGGGAGGATACGGAGATGTCTCCTGAAGTGTACATGCTGCGACCTTCCCAGAACAAGGGCTGATGCTGTAACAACAGTAGAAACAGTGGGTGACCAGCCGAGCTCCCTGAGACCTGGTCACGTTCCCACCTGGATGGCTGCATTCAGATCCAGCACCTCCACCGCCGTCAGGAAAGCTTCATCTCCAAAGCCCTGGCCAGCTCCGAGGATGCTCTGGAGGGGTCTGGGCGACCAGAAGAGGCAACACCCTGGCCTGGCTGGCCCTGCTGCCCTGCTGGGTGAAACCTCAGAGACTGGACAGTCCCCTGGGGCATGACCCCCACCCCGACACTTCTATCTTTCATGTTGGTGGGGGAGGGGATACTTATCCCACTCCTTGGCTCTTCTCTTGGTTCAGTCTTAATAAACTTTATGCTGCAGAAAGATGTATTGCTTTGCATTCTCTCTGGTTAGAAAAGTGTGTAGTCATGTAGTGCTTAGCGTTAGTGACCTAAGAATTAGTGCAATCATTCCCAACAGCAAAAATTGCATGCAGAAAAGAACAGGACATCTAGGATACGATAATAAGTCCTGTGAACCAGCCAGCGTGTGGTGTGGTCAGGTCCCTGTTCGAATGTCTTTCCTGAATATCCTGCAGGAGCTCGGCTCTCTCCTTCTCCTATGGGGAGGGACCCTGGTGTGTGGTGTTTAAAATTTTTTTTTGATGTGGATCATTTTTAGTCTATTGAATTACATAAAATGACAGAAGAGAGGAATTCTGGCAGTCCTTGCACTAGGCATAAGGAAGAGAGATGAATGAATCATAGTCTGTGCCCTCTGGGTTTGCTCACGCATGTTCTGCATGCTCATGCATGCAGATCTCCATGTTCTGTTTTACCTCTACCTTAAGAAGCTCTATGTGCCTTTTACTAAAATTTTTATTAAATTAATAAAAGTTATTTGTCATTAAAATTATAGGTCCTGGGGTCTAATCTATATCACTGTTTAAAATCTGATTCTGCCATCTACTTAGCAGCATAGCCATGAAAGACTTGTTTATCCTTTCAGCTGTTCAAAACAGTGGAGATAGTATTTACTCCCAAGTGTCAAATGAAAGTGAAAGTTGCTCAGTTGTGTCCGACTGAGGCCAGAATCCTGGAGTGGGTAGCCATTCCCTTCTCCAGGGGATTTTCCCAACCCAGGGATTGAACCCAGGTCTCCCGCATTGCAGGCGGATTCTTTATCAGCTGAGCCATAAGGGAAGCCCAAAGTGTCAAGGTGAAGTTAAATTAAACAAGGCAGGTAAGGTAAGCTTAAGACAGTATGGTATAATAAATCATTGCTGCTAATATTATATTTTTTCTAGCATTTGTTTATCAATGGAGACACCATTGCTTAGAGCTGGATAATTCTGCTCTATGCAAATCTTTCTAGAGTGTTTCTGCCCATTAAATACCAGTGGCACCCCCCAAGTCATTGGAACAAACCAAACTGTCCCCAGATATGTTCAGACATGGAGAGAGTACAATTATGCCTCCTGGTTGAGAACTTAAATAGCAAACTTCTTAAGGACTGGTTAATTTTTGTGTTCTCAGTCTAATACTGTGATGAGCACAAAACTCAATAAACACTCTCAACAGAAACAAGTAGAGAATGAATAAAACAATATGACTTTATACATATGCTTGAAAGGCCTTCATATACATTTATAACTTTTGTCTTGTATATGGTTCTACTAAATGCCTAGGATCCCTCATTAAACTGCAGGTATTTCCGAGGGGAAATATTCTCAGCTGTTCCTACAGTCAAGGTGGGTGGATGCCAGCTGTGACAAACAGCTCACAGGACAGGAGGCGTGGAGAGACAGTAGGCTCAATACAAATTCAAAACCGAGAAGCTTTGTATGGTCTCTAATTGTATCGCTGCAAAACATCTGTGCATAAAAATAGCATGTGACAATGGGAGCCCAATGGGAGACACATCTCTTACCTCCATTTTATTCTAAAAGAAACTGAAACCCAAGGTCCTTTGCCATCTATCATCCTTTTCCCTCTTTCTTTCTCACAGAATTACACCACATCCCATATTTCTCTTTCCTCAGTAATCATTCTTCCTGAGAAACTAATCTGAAATTTTTTATTTAATACCAGTTTTTATTTAATTAATCAAATTCTTGTCATAATTCCTTGAGAACTCACGCCCCAGGAATGAATGCTCAATGCTTTTGCCCTCAACTCTCTAAAAGTCAGTGGACTCGTGAGCACTTTGGTTTTCTTTCCAGCTCTCCCATGCACTTTATTCTCAAGAACATATCCATTCTCATAGCCTCAACAATGGCAACTTATCTTTATTTGAGTACTTACCACGAGAAACCCAAAACTCACAAAGGTTAATTCTGTAAAAAAGATTCACTACACAACTGCAATTTATAACAATTAGTCTACATTTAAGATCCCTCCCCACTTAACACACAGATATGCTAATGTACTGAGACAACTGAGGCAGCATACACTGGTTAGCACATGTATACATCTATTAGCACCACGAAATATAAGTATCTAGGTACTCAAACTCAGAGAAATAGAAAATATAATACAATGGGGACTTCCCTAGCAGCCCAACGGCTAAGACTCTGCCCTTCCACTGCAGGGAGCACAGATTCAATTCCTGGTCAGAAAATTAAGATCCCACATGTCTTGTAGCAGGATCAAAATGTAAAAAAAGAAAAAATAAAGAAAATATGGCAATGATGGTTTCTAGGAACTAAAAAGAAGTAGACATGGAGCATTGTTTAATGGTTATAGAGTTTCATTTTGCAAGATTAAAAAATTCTGGAGACTGGCTGCACAAAAATGTAAATATATTAATACTATTGAACTGCACACTTGAAAATGATTTAGATGATATTAATACATTTTACATTATGCGTATTTTACCACAAGTTTTTTAAATATCAAAAAGATAGTTCAAGGGAAACAATGACAGAAATCTAAATGACCTTGCATGCAGATTGCTTGCCAAAAGAATCTTTAAAGTTTCACTTCACGATAAAGAGTCCAAGACAGACTTTACTATGTGTTAGGTTTGTGCATAAAAGACCAGACAAGATTCAAATCAATATACCAATGATTTGTTAAAAAAAACTTTGTGATGACTAAAAGATTAGAAAATAAATATGCATTTATAGTTTTTTCAGAAAGTAAGACAGACTGTAGATTCTCAGAGACTAGTGCACAGATTCACTGAGTATATGGTAACAGCAACAGCAAGAAATTAATTCTTTGTTTATTCTAAGAATTAGTGGCCAGTTGGAATATAAATTGCTTTAAATATAAGATACAGATTACTGTGATTACTTATTTACTTTTAAGTTTTTCACTGCTGCTGCTGCTGCTAAGTCATTTCAGTCGTGTCCGACTCTGTGCGCCCCATAGACGGCAGCCCACCAGGCTTCCCCGTCCCTGGAATTCTCCAGGCAAGAACACTGGAGTGGGTTGCCATTTGCTTCTCCAATGCATGAAAGTGAAAAGTGAAAGGGAAGGTGCTCAATCGTGTCCAACCCTCAGAGACCTCATGGACTTCAGCCTTCCAGGCTACTTCATTCATGGGAT
The DNA here is from genome assembly GCA_006408675.1 of Madoqua kirkii. Classification (NCBI taxonomy): domain Eukaryota; kingdom Metazoa; phylum Chordata; class Mammalia; order Artiodactyla; family Bovidae; genus Madoqua; species Madoqua kirkii. The sequence continues at coordinate 17,364 of SJYC01081522.1, read as the reverse complement.
TTTTACAGGCAAGAGCACTGGAGTGGGGTGCCACTGCCTTCTCCCAGTTTTTCACTATTTACTGGTAAATAGTGGTATTGTTCTCTATGAAGTTATCTAAATAATCTTTTCATTGCTGCTGCTGCTGCTGCTGCTGCTAAGTCGCTTCAGTCGTGTCCGACTCTGTGTGACCCCATAGACGGCAGCCCACCAGACTCCCACGTCACTCGGATTCTCCAAGCAAAAACACTGGAGTGGGTTGCCATTTCCTTCTCCAATGCTATAAAGCTCTAAATAATAAAGACCTTCTTCAGTTATGTCCTGTGTACAGATTACTTTCAACTCCATCTTTGAACCAGAGTAATCTAAGTTTACTTGGGTTTTCTCTTACCTTGGACGAGGGGTATTTCCTCACTGCTGCCTCTCTTGACCTTGAACAGCTCCTCTAGGCCCTCCTGTGCCCGTGCAGCCACCGATCCTTGGACGTGGGGTTGCTCCTCCCTGCTGCTACCCCTGGCCTTGGGAGTCGGGTAGCTCCTCTCAGCTGCTCCTGTGCTGTTGCAGCCCGGCACTCTCTGCCGCTGCCTCTGACCTCAGACGCAGGGTAGCTCCTCTCGGCCGTTGCCCCTGGCCTTGGGCGTGGGGTAGCTTCTCTTGCCCGCGACCATGCTCTGCGCGCCATCACAGCAGTTAAAGAATATGTCCTGGAACATGAAGTCAAATGGGCCTTAGCATCACTAGGAACAAAGCTAATGGAGGTGATGGAATTCCAGTTGAGCTGTTTCAAATCCTGAAAGACGATGCTGTGAAAGTGCTGCACTCAATATGCCAGCAACTTTAAAAAAAACTCAGCAGTGGCCTCAGGACTGGAAAAGGTCAGTTTTCATTCCAATCCCAAATAAAGGCAATGCCAAACAGTGCTCAAACTACTGCACAATTGCACTCATCTTACACACTAGTAAAGTAATGCTCAAAGTTCTCCAAGCCAGGCTTCAGCAATATGGGAACCATGAACTTCCAGATGTTCCAGCTGGTTTTACAAAAGGCAGAGGAACAGAGATCAAATTGCCAACATCTGCTGGATCATTGAAAAAGCAAAAGAGTTCCAGAAAAACATCTATTTCTGCTTTATTGACTATGCCAAAGCCTTAGACTGTGTAGATCACAGTAAACTGTGGAAAGTTCTGAGAAAGATGGGAATACCAGACCACCTGACCTGCCTCTTGAGAAACCTATATACAGGTCAGCAAGCAACAGAACTGGACATGGAACAACAGACTGGTTCCAAATAGGAAAAGGAATACGTCAAGGCTGTATATTGTCCCCCTGCTTATTTAACTTATATGCAGAGTACATCGTAAGAAACTCTGGGCTGGAAGAAGCACAAGCTGGAATCAAGATTGCTGGGAGAAATATCAATAACCTCAGATATGCAGATGACACCACCCTTATGGCAGAAAGGGAAGAGGAACTAAAAAGCCTCTTGGTGAAAGTGGAGAGTGAAAAAGTTGGCTTAAAGTTCAACATTCAGAAAACGAAGATCATAGCATCCAGTCCCATCACTTCATGGGAAATAGATGGGGAAACAGTTGCAGACTTTATTTTGGGGGGCTCCAAAATCACTGCAGATGGTGACTGCAGCCATGAAATTAAAAGACGCTTACTCCTTGGAAGAAAATTTATGACCAACCTAGATAGTATATTCAAAAGCAGAGATATTACTTTGTCAACAAAGGTCCGTCTAGTCAAGGCTATGGTTTTTCCTGTGGTCATGTATGGATGTGAGAGTTGGACTGTGAAGAAGGCTGAGCACTGAAGAATTGATGCTTTTGAACTGTGGTGTTGGAGAAGACTCTTGAGAGTCCTTTGGACTGCAAGGAGATCCAACCAGTCCATTCTGAAGGAGATCAGTCTTGGGTGTTCTTTGGAAGGAATGATGCTAAAGCTGAAACTCCAGTACTTTGGCCACCTCATGCGAAGAGTTCACTCACTGGACAAGACTGTGATGCTGGGAAGGATTGAGGGCAGGAGGAGAAGGGGACGACAGAGGATGAGATGACTAGATGGCATCACTGACTCAATGGACGTGAGTCTGAGTGAACTCCCGGAGCTGGTGATGGACAGGGAGGCCTGGTGTGCTGCGATTCATAGGGTCGCAGAGTCGGACTTGACCGAGCAACTGAACTGACTGAACTGAACTGAATCTAAGTTTTCCAAATGCCCTCTGACATTTTAACTTAAAACTCTTTCTCTCTTAATTCAAATTCAGCATAAAAATGTCAAACCTATGGCCCTTCTAAATATTACTTTCCCATTTCTCAATGTCATCATGCACATCACACCAACTTAAATGAAAATGCTGGTGTCATTCTGTCTTCAGTTTGCTCAGCTGTCACTTAATGTGTCCAAGCCCTGCTGGCTTGTCTTCTGAAGGCTGTCTTTCATTTGCACTCCTCTTTCTTCTCTCCAGCTTCACTCCTTCTGGCCCTTACCTCTTATGCCTAGGTGAGCACAGTAAACTCTTTTGCCTCCTCACTTATTCAGTTTTTTCCTGTTCTAAGTCTACCCAAACACACCCCTATTAATCTTCACAGTTGTTGTTGTTTATGTGGGTGTTTCTGTTTTTGTTTTTTGGCAAGGTCACACAGCATGTGTGATCTTAGTTCCCTGACCAGGGATTGAATGCATGCCCTTTGCAACGGAAGCTCAGAGTCTTAACCATTGGACCAGCAGGTAAATCCCCAACACTAAAATCTTTTACTGCAGCTCAGTTAGTTCAGTCACTCAGTCTAGTTCAACTCTTTGTGATCCCATGGACTGCAGCATGCCAGGCTTCCCTGTCCATCACAGGGAATATCCACTCCTGGAGTTTGCACAAACTCAGGTCCATCGAGTTGGTGATGCCATCCAACTATCTTATCCTCGGTTGTCCCCTTCTCCTTTCTTTTACTGCAGCTCAGTTAGTTCAGTCACTCAGTCTAGTTCAACTCTTTGTGATCCCATGGACTGCAGCATGCCAGGCTTCCCTGTCCATCACAGGGAATATCCACTCCTGGAGTTTGCACAAACTCAGGTCCATCGAGTTGGTGATGCCATCCAACTATCTTATCCTCGGTTGTCCCCTTCTCCTTCTGCCTTCAATCTTTCCCAGCATCAAGGTCTTTTCCAATAAGTCAGTTCTTCACATCAGGTAGCCAAAGTATTGAAGCTTCAGTTTCAGTTCAGCATCAGGCCCTCCAAAGAATAGTCAGGACTTATTTCCTTTAGGATTGACTGGCTAGATGTCTTTTCAGTCCAAGGGACTCTCAAGAGTCTCCTCCAACACCACAGTTGAAGAGCATCAATTTTTTGGATTAAAGATTTACTGAACATGGCCCCACCCATTAAAACAAGATCCAGTTTCTCTCTCAGTCAGTCTCTCCCATCAGGAAGCTTCCATAAGCCTCTTATCCTTCTCCATCAGAGGGCAGACAGACTAAAAATCATAGTCACAGAAAGCTAACAATCTGATCTCACGGACCACAGCCTTGTCTAATTCAATGAAACTGTGAGCCGTGCCATGTAGGGCCACCCAAGATGCATGGGTCATTGTGGAAAGTTCTGACAAAATATAGTCCACTGGAGAAGGGAATGGCAAATCACTTCAGTGTTCTTGCCTTGAGAACCCCATGAACTGTATAAAAAGGCTAGTGTGTAAGATGAGTGCAATTGTGTAGTAGTTTGAATATTCTTTGGCATTGCCTTTCTCTGGGATTGAAATGAAAACTGACTTTTTCCAGTCCTGTGGCCACTCTGAGTTTTTCCAATTTGCTGGCATATTGAGTGCAGCACTTTCACAGCATCATCTTTCAGGATTTGAAATAGCTCAGAGGAATTCCTTCACCTCCACTAGCTTTGTTCGTAGTAATGCTTCCCATGGCCCACTTGACTTCACAGTCAAGGACATCTAGCTCTAGGTGAGTCATCACACCACTATTATCTGGATCATTGAGACATTTTTTATATAGCTTTTCTGTGTATTCTTGCCACTTCTTAATATTCTGCTTCTGTTAGGTCCACATCATTTCTGTCCTTAATTGTGCCCATCTTTGCATGAAATTTTCCCTTGGTATCTAATTTTCTTGAAGAGTTCTCTCTTGCAGCTCTTCTTCAGCCAAAACACTATATTCATTCTTCTACAAACGTTTCTCCTTTTCCTATCTCGGCTTTTGCTTTATTGCCTCCTCCGTGTTTTCTAACTCTACAAATCCTATTCAGAACACAATGCTGCCTTTCTTGATGAGCTCAAGACTAAGTGTTCTCTCCCCAGGAACACATGTTTGCCTACATCCCTCAGAAGGCAATTTTCCATGCATGCAAACCCAGAAGTAGGTGACCAGGATACTTCTTAATGTATAATCATGTCTACTGTGTTCAGTGCATATAATGACAACAAACAGTTGTTATTTATTGAATACTTGCTTAACACTTTCTATTTACTAATAATAGCAACCATTTGTTGAGTTTTTCTTATGTGCTATATCCTAAACACATTACATGAATGAGTCCACTTAAAAGTTCTGTAAGGTAGGCAGGATTATTAGCCTATTTTTTCCAGATGGGGAAACTAAGGTAGAGAGAAAATATACAGCTTAACAAAGAAAGTTGCAAGTAATAATGGGCAGGGCTAGAATTCAAACCCAGACAGTTCAGCTTCTCAGTCCTATTCTTGACCACTACCCTGTGTTAAATTATAATGTGTCATTTAATCCTATACTAACCCACAAGGATATATATTAGCTTGCCCACCATGAAAATTACAAAATGAAATCCAAAGAAGACAGGAAATATTTTCAGTCACAGATATGGTTAAGTGGTAATGTTCAACTGTATATCCAGGTCTGTCAGACTCCATCAAACATTATTTTATATGCTTGTGCTCTTGAGATCAACACAATTATCTTAAAAGGTTACTATGGGAATTAAATAAGACCATGCATATGCTTTATAAATGCTAATATGCTATACTGATGTTGGAATGAATTTCCTGTGAGCATACCCTATGTCACCACCATGCCTATTAACATTAGACATATAGGCTTTAAATTTTAATCCTATATGTCTATTGGTCTGTTCATTGGTCTTAAAATCTAATAGCTCATTTATATGCATTACTATACTAATAAATCTTCAGTCTGTAACATATTAACTAATTGTTCCTAAGCCAGTTTCTTATTCTATCTCTGCTTGAGCTTCCTAATTCTTTAAATGGGAACAATAGCATATATATAAGCTGTTGTGAGAGTTTAATTAATATAAGTAGAACATTGGTAACAGTACAGGGTACACAATAAAATGTATAAAACATCCATTATGATTGTGTCTATAAGAAAATATATAAAAATAAACCTTTAAAAATGAGAAAACATGAGCTAAATAAATTTTATTTTAATGTATTAGTTTTACAAGTAAAATAAATCTAAAATAAGTCTTAATCTCTGGGGAAAAAAAATCACATAGTGCTGGAAGTGTTTTTAAACATATGCTTTCAAAATTCTTTCTCCAAACCATGAATTTTCTTCAAAGGCCATTATTTCCTCATTTATTATAAAAAATATCACTTTCATTCAAAAAGATTGGCAAAGTGGGTATCTATTGTCAAAAAAAAAAAAATGCTGCTAGATAACATATCACCAATAGCCTTTGTTTTTAGTTTATGATACAGCTGAGAAAGAGTTCAAACCAGAAGGGCACATACTGGTTTTCCATTTTTTCATTGTTATTATTGGCTTGAATTTTTAGAATCATCTTGACTAGCAGTTTCTTTGCAGAAAATATATTAAGTCACGTGTACATTCTAAGAGTGTTAATTTATCATAATCAATAATATAGTATAGAAATCCATTTCACCAAGAACATGTAATCTACAACATGTCACTGTATGTTCAGAATGAGATCGCCACCACCAACTCTGAGTTACAGAGCTCCCATTCCTCTTGCAGACCATGTGACCCAGAATCATTCACCCTAGTGATTGAGTGACGGAGCTAGTATCCATCATATATTCAATACTAGCAAAGTTCAGTGTATTTCTATTTTCTCAAGATGAAAACATAAATAGAAATTAAAGTTCTAATAACTAGTGGTTCGGTGGCTTTAAAAAAAAAAAAACCGTTTACCAATGCAGGAGACACCAGTTTGATCCCTTGATGAACAAGATCCCCTGGAGAAGAAAATCACAAGCAACTCCAGTATTCTTGCCTGGGAAATCCCAGGGACAGAGGAGCCTGGCGGCCTATAGTCCATGGGGTTCAAAGAGTCAGACCTGACTTAACAATTAAACAACAACAAAATATTTTCTTCAGGCACCTTAAAGGACAGCCTTGCACATCCATAGAACATACAACTTTATTTTGGAAATGACAGTACTAAGCTTCCCTGGTGGCTCAGATGGTAAAGCGTCTGTCTGCCATGCAGGAGTCCTGGGTTCAAGCCCTGGGTTGGGAAGATCCCTGGAGAAGGAAATGGCAATCCACTCCAGGACTGTTGCCTGGAAAATCCCATGGACAGAGGAGCCTGGTAGGTCTATGGGGTTGCAAAGAGTCGGACACGACTGAGCGACTTCACTTCACTTCTTCAAGCTGTCTCATGGCAACAGTGACACCACATGGTCACCAAAGAATAACAAGATTGATTTTATTTTTTTTCTCAGATTTTTATTCTTCCCTTTAAGGAGACACAAGCACTCACAGCTTTCTTCTTTCTGTTCTTCACTATCCTTAGTATCAAACTCAAATATATTAACACACACACACACACTTTTAAACTCCATTTCTCTCTTGTTTCACTCATATCTCTCCCCATCCCCCATTAATGTTCCTCTTTCCCACTTTTTTTTTTCTTCTTCTGTGAGCTGAAAAATTACCTAACTGATCACATAGACCACAGCCTTGTCTAACTCAATGAAACTATGAGCCATGCCATGTACAACCACCCAAGATGGATGGGTCATGGTGGAGAGTTCTGATAAAACAACTTCCACTGGAGAAGTGAATGGCAAACCACTTCTAAATTCTTGCCTTGAGAACACCATGAACAGTATGAAAAGGCGAAAAGATACGACACTGAAAGATAAACTCCCCAGGTCAGTAGGTGCCCACTATGCTACTGGAAGAGTGGAGAAATAATTCCAGAAAGAATGAAGAGACACATCCAAGGTGAAAAAAAAAAAGCCCAGTTGTGGATGTGGCTGGTGATGGAAGTCAAGTCTGATGCTGTAAAGAACAATATTGCATAGGAACCTGGAATGTTAGGTCCATGAATCAAAGTAAAATTGGAAGTGGTTAAACAGTAAACAGGAGATAGCAAGAGTGAATATCAGCATTTTAGGAATCAGCGAACTAAAATGGACTAGAATGGGCAAATTTAATTCAGATGACCATTATATCTACTACTGTGGGTTAGAATTCCTTAGCTGAAATGGAGTAGCCCTTATAGTCAACAAAAGAGTCCAAAATGCAGTACTTGGGTGCAATCTCAAAAATGACAGAATTATCTCTGTTCATTTCCAAGGCAAGTTTATTTCAGTTCAGTCATGTCTGACTATTTGTAACCTCGTGGACTGCAGCACGCCAGGCTTCCCTGTCCACCCCCAACTTCTGGAGCTTGCTCAAACTCAGGTTCATCAAGTTGGTGATGTCATCCAACCATCTCATCCGCTGTTGTCCCTTTCTCCTCCTGCCTTTGATCTTTCCCAGGATCAGGGTCTTTTTCAATGAATCTTTTCCAAGGCAAACCATTCAATATCACAGTAATCCAAGGCTATGCTCCGACCACTAATGCTGAAGAAGCTGAAATTAAACGGTTCTATGATAATCTGCAAGACCTTCTAGAACTAACACCAAAAAAAGATCTCCATTTCATCATACGGGACTGGAAAGCCAAATAGGAAGTCAAGAGATACCTGGAGTAATAGGCAAGTTTAGCCTTGGAGTTCAAATGAAGCAGGGCAAAGGCTAATAGAGTTTTGCCAAGAGAATGCACTGGTAAACACCCTCTTCCAACAACACAAGAGACAACTCTACACAGAGACATCACCAAATGGTCAATAATGAAATCAAATTGATTACATATTTTTTTCACCCAAAGATGGAGAAGCTCTATAAAGTCAGCAAAAATAAGACTGGGAGCTGACTGTGGCTCAGATCATGAACTCCTTACTGAAAAATTCAGACTTAAATTGAAGAAAGTAGGGAAAACCACTAGACTATTCAGGTATGACTTAAATCAAATCCCTTAGAATTATACAGTGGAAGTGACAAATAGATTTAAGGGATTAGATCTGATAGACAGAGTTCCTGAAGAACTACAGACAGAGGTTCATGACATTGTATAGGAGGCAGTGATCAAGATCATTCTCAAGAAAAAGAAATGCAAAAAGGCAAAATGTTTGTCCGAGGAGGTCTTACAAATAGCTGAGAAGAGAAGAAACAAAAGGCAAAGGAGAAGAGGAAAGCTATAGCAAGGAGAGATTTAAAAAAGCCTTTCTCGGTGATCAATGAAAGAAATAAAGGAAAACAATAGAATGGGAAAGAGTAGAATCTCTTCAAGAAAATTAGAGATACCAAGGAACATTTCATGCAAAGATGGGCAAAATAAAGGACAGAAATGATATGGCCCTAACAGAAGGAGAAGATAAGAAGAAGAGGTGGCAAGAATACACAGAAAAATTGTATTTAAAAAGGTCTTAATGACCCAGAAAACCATGATGGCATGATCACTCACCTAGAGCTAGACATCCTGGAATGCAAAGTCAAGTGGGCCTTAGAAAGCATCATTATGAACAAAGCTAGTAGACGTGATGGAATTCCAGTTCAGCTATTTCAAATCCTAAAAGGTGATGCTGTGAAAGTGCTGCACTCAATATTCCAGCAATTTGGAAAACTCAGAGTGGCCACAAGACTGGGAAGAGGTCAGTTTTCATTCCAATCCCAAAGAAAAGCAATACCAAAAAATGTTCAAACTATGGCAGAAGTGCACTCATCTCACACAGTAGCAAAGCAATGCTCAAAATTCTCCAAACCATGCTTCAACAGTACATGAACTGAGAACTTCCAGATTTCAAGCTGGGTTTAGAAAAGGCAGATGAACCAGAGATCAAATTGCCAACATCCATTGGATCATAGCAAAAGCAGGAGAATTCCAGAAAAACATCTACTCCCACTTTATTGACTATGCCAAGGGCTTTGCATGTGTGGAAAATTCTTCAAGAGGCAGGAATACCAAACAACCTGACCTGCCTCCTGATAAATCTGTATGCAGGCCAAGAAGCAACAGTTAGACCTGACATGGAACAACAGACTGGTTCCAAATTGGGAAAGGAGTATGTCAAGGCTGCATAATGTCACCCTGCTTATTTAATTTACATGCAGAGTACATCTTGTAAAATGCAGGGCTGGAAGAAGCACAAGCTGTAATCAAGATAGGCAAGAGAAATATCAATAACCTCAGATATGCAGATGATACCACTCTAATGGCAGAAAGTCAGAGGAACTAAAGAGCCTCTTGATGAACATGAAAAAGCAGAGTGAAAAAGCTGGCTTAAATCTCAACATTCATAAAGCTAAGGTCATGGCATCTGGTCCCATCACTTGCAGAGAGATGGGAAACAATTAGAGACTTTATTTATGAGCTCAAAAAATCATTGAAGATGGTGACTGCAGCCCTGAAATTAAAAGATGTTTGGTCCTTGGAAGAAAAATCTATGATCAACATGCTGTTACTGCTGCTGCTGCTGCTGCTAAGTTGCTTCAGTCATATCCGACTCTGTGCGACCCCATAAGACGGCAGCCCACCAGGCTCCCTCGTCCCTGGGATTCTCCAAGCAAGAACACTGGAGTGGGTTGCCATTTTCTTCTCCAATGAATGAAAGTGAAAAGTGAAAGTGAAGTCGCTCAGCCATGTCCGACTTTTAGCAACCCCACGGACTGCAGCCCACCAGGCTCCTCCACCCATGGGATTTTCCAGACAAGAGTACTGGAGTGGGTTGCCATTGCCTTCTCCGAGTTAAAAAGCAGAATCATTACTTTACCAACAATAGCTCATCTAGTCAAAGCTATGGTTTTTCCAGTTGTCATGTATGGATGTGAGAGTTGGACCATAAAGAAAGCTGAGCATCGAAGAACTGATGCTTTTGAACTGTGATGTTGGAGAAGACTCTTGAGACTCCCTTGGGCTGCAAAGAGATCCAACCTGTCAACCCTAAAGGAAATCAGTCCTGCCTATTCATTGGAAGGACTGGTGCTGAAACTGAAACTCCGATAATTTGGCCACCTGATGGGAAGAACTGATTTATTAGAAAAGACCTGATGCTGAGAAAGCCTGAAGGAAGGAAGAGAAGGGGACGACAGAAGAAGAAATCGTTCAATATCATCACAAACTTGATGGATATGAGTCTGAGCAAGCTTCAGGAGTTGGTTTTGAACAGGGAAGCCTGGCGTGCTGTAGTCCATGGGGTCACAAAGAGTAGGACACAGCTGAGTGACTGAACTGAACTGAAAAATTAATCATTCCTCATAAACATAAAGATAGTCATTAGTCATATGCCAGAGAGAGAAACTATCCATTTTCATCTAAAATTACACAATGAAAAGTGAAAATGAACGTGTTAGTCAACTAGTCGTTTCTGGCTCTTTGTGACCCCATGGACTGTAGCCTGCCGGGCTCATCTCCATGGAATTCTCCAGGCAAGAGAATACTGCAGTAGGTTGTCACTTCCTTCTCCAGGGGAATCTTGCCCTCTCAAGAAGGACAGTGCAGGTGGATTATTTATCATCTGAGACACTGGAGGAGCCCCAAAAGTAAACAGTAAATAACACTATTCTCAATTTCAAAAGCTTTTGTAGATTTTTAAATGGCTCCTTCAGAATTTCTCTTTTTCCTTTAAACTTCTACCCACTTCTTCATCTTCTCCTAATTGGTGTCTGTTTGCCTTAAACATTAACTTTCAAGAGATGTTTTTCCATCTTTTTCCTATTCAACTTTGATATCATTCTGTTTTTGTATATTCTGGCTCCTGGCAAGATGGAGTAAGCACAATCCACTCTTCCTCTCCCACTAAATGCACCTGTAAAACCTGGACAGAATGTGTAAAACAGCTACTTGAGACCCTGAGAAATAAAGAGTAATGGGAAGATTGGCAAAGAACATTTGAAGTACCACCAAGGCAAAAATTACCACGTGGCAATTTATTCATTCTTTTTTCCTCCAGTATCAACCAGCCTGAATACAGTGCAGCCTGAAACCCAGAAATTAGAATCGGCATGAACAGAGAACTCCAGAAGACGCCCTTAGATCGGCCTCAAGGAGTGAAAAGAGAAGTCTAACACTGAAATAAAAGAGTGTGTAATTTTTCCTCATTATTATTATTTCTTTTCTGGGTTTTTTCATTCCCCAGATCCCAAGCAATGCCAGGGTAGCATCAGCATCTTTGGGAGCCCACTGAGTGGGCAGAGTGTTGGGAGTCCTCCTCTGATGGATAGAACTGTAATTCCGAGAGGGTGGGGTGACTTCCCTTGATTTTAACTCTCTTTGCTCTCTCAGCAGTTGGCCCTGGATGTGGATATAGGCATGAATATGTGCAGCAGGGCAGGATGAATGAAAAGCTTCAGGTTTCTAGCTAAGGGAGCAAAAGAGGAACATCCAGGAAATAAGAATCCATAGATGGCAGAGGAAGGAGACCAAAATGTGGCCCTGCAAAGTTACTCATGAACTCCTAAGTGTCACCCCTGCCTGTCCATGCCTGGATGTGATCTTAATCAGCATGTAAAGAATTTAAGAAGGGAACAGAGAGGCAGGCCACTGCTTAAGTGGCAGGCTGACCCCTAGGGGGCGCACATGTAACAGAGTTCATTGGAACTCCAAAGCCTAAAATCTGAGCTGACTCTGAAACTACAGACCACAAAAAGAAGATTGGAACTTGTAGTCTGAAGCTAACCAGGTCACTTGCCTGATAAAACAAGAATATCTATGTTTTCACAAGATTTAAGTGAGGTCGAGAATCTCTCAATATAACATATGAAATGTGCAGAATATTGTACAATTCAACATTACTCAGCTTATGAAGACCCAGGAAATCCTCAATTCACTAGGAAAAGACCATCAACAGACAGCAACCTCAAGATGACACGGGTTATGAGCTGCATTGCGTGCCCCTAAAACTCATGCACTGAAGTCCCAACCACCAGTATCTCCGGATGTGACTATATTTGGGGATATATAGCCCGACAGGCTCCTCTGTCCATGGGATTTCCCAGGAAAGAATACTGGAGTGGGTTGCCATGACCTTCTCCAGGGGTTCTTCCCGACCCAGGGGTAGAACCCAGGTCTCCTGCATTGCAGGCAGATTTTTACCGTCTGAGCTACCTGGTTAGCCCTGTTTGGAGACTGAGTCTTCATAAAGGAGATTAAGTTAAAAATAAGGCCATTGGGGTTGGCTATAATTCAGTCTACTTGGTGTCTTTATGTCACTGCTGCTGCTGCTGCTAAGTCGCTTCAGTCGTGTCCGACTCAGTGCGACCCCATGGACGGCAACCCACCAGGCTCCACCGTCCCTGGAATTCTCCAGGCAAGAACACTGGAGTGGATTGCCGTTTCCTTCTCCAATGCATGAAAGGGAAAAGTGAAAGTGAATGTGCTCAGTCATGTCCGACTCTTAGCAACCCCATGGACTGCAGCCCACCAGGCTCCTTCGTCCATGGGATTTTCCAGGCAAAAGTGCTGGAGTGGGGTGCCACTGCCTTCTCCGGTGTCCTTATAAGGAAGAGAAAATTCAGACACACAGAGAGACACAAGGGATGCCTATGTACAGAGAAAGACCACATGAGACTCAGTAAGAAAGCAGCTGTCTACAAGCCAAGGAGACACCAAACCTGCTAGCTAGTGCCTTAACCTTGGACTTCCAGCATCCAGAACTGTGAGAAAATTAATTTATGTTGTTTAAACCACCCAGTCTATGCTATTTTGTTAGGGTAAACTAAGCAAAGTCACATACACTGATTGTAATTTTCCTACCCAAGACTGTAAAAAAAAGAAACAGCTATTTTTAAAATGTCACAACAAGCAGTAGCAAATATTCTAGAAATGAAAAATAGGAAATCTCAGCAAAGGAATAAAAAGGAATGAAATAGAAATTTTAGAAATATAAAGTACAATAAACAAATATATATATATATATATATATACTCACTAGATGGACACTGAGATGACAGGGAAAATATATCAGTGAATCTAAAAATAGGTCAACAGAACTCATCCAGTCTAAACAAAAAAGAGAAAAGTGATTGAACAAAAGTTAACAGAGTCACAGGGACCTGGGAGGCAAAAGTAGAAAAAAATAAAAATAAAAATCCTAAAATTAAGGTCACTTGAGGCCCAAAAATAGAGGAGAAGGAGAATGGTGCTAAAAAAAAATTAGGGGAAATAATGGTTTAAAAATCCCCACGTTTAACAAGAGACTTAAAACTACAGATTCAAGAAACTAAGCAAATCTCTTACAGGAGAAACTCAAAGGAACCCACACACAGGCACATCATAATCAAACTTAACAAACAAACAAACAAACAAACAAACAAATCTATAATGCAGCCAAAGAGGAATAATGCCTAATGTCTTACCTACAGGAGACAAATTCAAATGACAGATTTCTCATCAGAAACCATAGAATGTAGAACAGGAATCTTAGACATGATACAAAAAGCATGACTCATTAAAAAATTATAAGCTGAACTTCATTAAAATTGAAAACTCTTGCTCTGCAAAAGACATTATTCAGTGATTGAAGAGACAAGCTACAAACTAGAAGAAAATATTTTCAAATTAGATATCTGACAAGAAGTTATATAGATATAGATATAAAGAATTCTTTAAAAACAATCAGCAATAAATAAACAAAAAACCAAAAACACAATTTAAAAAACTGGACAAAAGAACAGATACTTCCTTAAAGATACAGGTGTGGCAAATATGCATATGAAGACGATGTTCAGCATAATAGCCAATAGAGAAATGCAAATTTAAAATATAAAATGCCACTCCAAACCTAAATGGTTTGGAATGGCTAAAATAACTTAAAAAAAAAAATACTGATAATACGAAGCACTTGTGAGTATGTGGAGCAACTGAAACTCTTGCAAATTGCTGGAGGACAGAAAAAGGCACATGCACTTTGGAAACCAGTTTGGCAGTTTCTCATAAATTTAAGCATATATGTATCATCTGACTCAGTAGTTCTACTCCTCGGTACGTCCCCTTGAGAAATAAAAACTTGTGTTTACAGGAAAATCTATATGTAAATACTAATTCTCAACTGCCCCAAACTGGAAACAACCCAAATGCCCTTCAACTGGCAGTTGGATAAACAAATTATAGCATATTGACACAATGAAATACTACATAAAATTAAAAAGAAATGAATGATTGATAACAGGCGACAACATGGATAGATCTTGAAAATAAATAAATAAATAAATAAAGTCCAAAAGATGCCATTTATATAACAATCTCGAAGTGACATAAATACAGTGATGAAGAAAAAAAATAGATCAGTGGTTATCAGGGTTAGGGATGAGGGTGTTGTTTTAAACAGATATCACAAAGAAATTTTGGGGTCACTATAACCATTCTGTATCCTGATTGTGGAAGTAGTTACATAAATCATGCATAAATATTATTTGTTTTATTTAGTTATTCATTCAGGAAATCACTTTTCCAAAATCTATATCAGTTACATTGTTGGAAAAAAATGAGCCTTTGACAACTAGCATAGAAATCTAAATATAGCTTATTTCAATAGTTTTCAATTCAGTCACTCAGTCCTGTCTGACTCTTTGCAACCCCATGGACTGTGGCACGCCAGGCCTCCCTGTCCATCATCAACTCCTGGAGTTTACTCAAACTCACATCCATAGAGTTGGTGATGCCACAGAACCATCTCCTCCTCTATCGTTCCCTTCTCCTCCAGCTTTCAATCTTCAACCTAGCATCAGGGTCTTTTCCAATGAGTCAGTTTTTTGCATCAGGTGGCCAAAGTATTGGAGTTTCAGCTTCAGCATCAGTCCTTCCAATGAATATCCAAGACTTATTTCCTTTAGGATGGACTGGTTGGATTTCCTTGCTGTCCAAGGGACTCTCAAGAGTCTTCTCCAACACCAAGTTTCAGAAGCATCAGTTCTTCAGTGCTCAGCTTTCTATATAGTCCAACTCTTACATCCATACATGACTACTGGAAAAACCATAGCTTTGACTAGACAGACCTTTGTTGGCAAAGTAACGTCTCTGATTTTTAATATGTTGTCTAAGTTGGTCAACTTATGTTTGTCTAAGTTGAAATTTAAAAATGCTTACTCCCTGGAAAAAAAGTTATGACCAACGTAGATAGCATATTCAAAAGCAGAGACATTACTTTGCCAATGAAGGTCTGTCTAGTCAAGGCTATGGTTTTTCCAGTGGTCATGTATGGATGTGAGAGTTGGACTGTGAAGAAGGCTGAGCACCGAAGAACTGATGCTTTTGAACTGTAGTGTTGGAGAAGACTCGAGAGTCCCTTGGACTGCAAGGAGATCCAACCAGTCCTTTCTGAAGGAGATCAGCCCTGGGATTTCTTTGGAGGGAATGATGCTAAAGCTGAAACTCCAGTACTTTGGCCACCTCATGTGAAGAGTTGACTCATTGGAAAAGACTCTGATGCTGGGAGGGACTAGGGGCAGGAGGAGAAGGAGACAACAGAGGATGAGATGGCTGGATGGCATCACTGACTCGATGCACGTGAGTCTGAGTGAACTCCGGGAGTTGGTGATGGACAGGGAGGCTTGGCGTGCTGCGATTCATGGTGTTGCAAAGAGTCAGACACAACTGAGCGACTGAACTGAACTGAACTGAAGCTGGTCATAACTTTTCTTCCAATAGCAAGCATCTTTCAATTTCATGGCTGCAGTCACCATCTACAGTGATTTTGGAGCCCCCCAAAAATCAAGTTTGACACTGTTTCCATTGTTTCCCCATCTATTTCCCATGAAGTAATGGTACCAGACACCATGATCTGAATTTTCTGAATGCTGAGTTTTAAGCCAACTTTTTTACTCTCCTCTTTCCTCAAGAAGCTCTTTAGTTCTTCTTCACTTTCTGCCATAAGGGTGGTGTCATCTGCATGTCTGAAATTATTGATATTTCCTCTGGCATTCTTGATTCCAGCTTGTACTTCATCCAGCCCAGTGTTTCTCATGAGGTACTCTGCATGTAAGTTAAATTAGCAGGATGACAGTATACAGCCTTAACGTACACCTTTCCCATTTTGGAACCAATCTGTTGTTCCATGTCCAAGTCTAACTATTGCTTCCTGACCCGCAAACAGATCTCTCAGAAGACAGGTCAGGTGGTCTAGTATTTCCATCCCTTGAAGAATTTTCCACAGTTTGTCATGACCCATACATGCAAGGCTTTGGCACAGTCAATAAAGCAGAAGTAGATGTTTTTCTGGAGTGCTCTTGCTTTTTTGATGATCCAGCAGATGTTTGCAATTTGACGTCTGGTTCGTCTGTCTTTTCTAAATTCAGCTTGAACATCTGGAAATTCTCTGTTCACGTACTATTGAAGCAGTACATGAAATCTCCAGAAGTACTTGGAGAATTTTGAGCGTTACTTTACTAGTGTGTGAGATGAGTGCAATTGTGCAGTAGTTTGAGCATTCTTTGGCATAGCCTTTCTTTAGGATTGAAATGAAAACTGATTTTTTCCAGTTCTGTGGCCATTTTCCAA
The DNA here is from genome assembly GCA_006408675.1 of Madoqua kirkii. Taxonomy (NCBI): domain Eukaryota; kingdom Metazoa; phylum Chordata; class Mammalia; order Artiodactyla; family Bovidae; genus Madoqua; species Madoqua kirkii. Next base: position 594 of record SJYC01081522.1, on the reverse strand, counting down.
AGTTGCAGGCATATTGAGTGCAGCACTTTCACAGCATCATCTTTTGGGATTTGAAATAGCTCAACTGGAATTGCATCACCTGCACTAGTTTGTTCACAGTGATGCTTCCTAAGGCCCACTTGACTTTGCATTCAAGGATGTCTGGCTCTAGTTGAGTGATCACACCATCTGGGTCATGAAGATTTTTTTGTATAGTTCTGTGTATTCTTGCCACCTCTTCTTAAGATCTTCTCCTTCTGTTAGGTCCATACTGTTTCTGTCCTTTATTGTGCTCATCTTTGCATGAAATGTTCCCTTGGTATCTCTAATTTTCTTGAAAAGATCTCTAGTCTTTCCCATTCTATTGTTTTCCTCTGTTTCTTTGCACTGATCACTGAAGAAGGCTTTCTTATCTCTCCTTTCTGTTCTTTGGAACTCTGCATTCAAATGGGTATATCCTTCCTTTTCTCCTTTGCCTTTTGCTTCTCCTCTTTTCTCAGCTATTTGTAAGACCTCCTCAGACAACCGTCTAGCCTTTTTGCACTTTTTGGGGATGGTCTTGATACGTGCCTCTTGCACAATGTCAGTAACCTCTATCCGTAGTTCTTCAGGCAA